>JAODAL010032724.1:0-46546 GCA_025379985.1 Phyllomedusa bahiana
GAAAGCTTTCTTTTTGTTTTTATTGCCCTTTTACACCCCTGTTGATCCACTTTGGGTTTTTCCTGTTTCTAATTTTTTTATTCCATGGGTATGCCCTCTCACAGTGGAGCCTAGGATTTTTTTAAAAAATATCCCTTTTTTATTGTTCTGCCATTTTTTAAAAAATTTGTCCAGTCAATACGGTTTAGGGGCCCCCCAAAGCGAAAAAATTTTGCCTTCCTAAAAATTCAGTTTTTTTGTGGTCCTTGCAAAAACTCTTTTAAAAGGATAAAGGGAAAATTTTTATTATATTATGGTCCTATTCCTAGGTGCCCCTCAACCTGAACCTTTGTTACTCGTAGGTCTATTAGTAATATTAGGTCTAAAAGGGCCCCTTTCCTCTAGCGGTTCCGGCCCCCCTTTTTGGCAAAGGAATTTTCATTGTTATTGACAAAAAAACCGTTTCCTTATGAGAGCTACAAGCTTCTTTTTCCCCAAATTGATTTGGATAGTTAAATCGCCCTTTATAATAACCTCATTTTTTTACCCGCCTATCTATTTGCCTGGGATACATTTCCATGGGTTCTGTTATATTTGGGGGCCTATAGCAGACCCCTATTAGTATTATATTGTTATATTGTTATATTGTTATATTGTTTTATATTGTTATTATATTGTTATAATAGAAAACATGTGGGTCAGCGGAGCATATAAAGGGAGATAATGGGAATATGTTAAAATATAAAGAAAAAAAAAGGGGAAAACAGAGGAATATACAGAGGTAAAAAGGATAAACATAACTTAAGGGAAAAAGGTTGAAAAAAGGTGATAAATGAGATATAGTAGAAAAAAAGGAAAAAATGGGAAAGAAGGAGAGGAGTTGTTCCCCTTTCCCAAAGACAAGGATTTGCAGGCTTTATCGTGGGTCTTTTAAAAACAAAAAAAAATACAAAACATCAACACATCTAGTGAAAGTTGAATAAACGGTTAGAAATGTATATCATATTCTCTGTTGAGTCTGGATGGTTCAAGTATTTGTAGCATGTGGATCAATAACATTGTATGCTTTTATAGCACTGTGATGCAGTTTCCCCCTCTCGCTTTCTTTTTTCCCTCTTTTTTTCCAATTTTTCTTTTAGCTATTTTTCATTCGTCATCTCCTTATTCTTCCCTTTCCTCTCTACCTCACATTAATTTTCCTCTTATTTCTACTATTAACTTCTTACCCTGATCATTTTGTACCTGCTTATAATAATTGCATATCCCGGGGGCGTGGCCTGAGCTTGCTGGCGGATGGCAGCTTGAAGCAGGAGCTCTGCAGGAAATATTGCTAAATCGGCACAAATAAGCCCTTATTTGCCCTAAAAAAGCCTAGATTGTGACAACTCTCATTTTCCCAGCCACGTTTTTACAGTGCCCCGGGAGTGCTGTTTAGGAATTTTTTGCGGAGCAGAAAACCATATCTTCATAGCTAAACCTGTCAGCGGTTGCTGGAGCCGGCGCCATTTTGCTGAGCAGCGGGAATCCACACAGACGGACCTAACCATCCATCTTCCCACAGCCCAGCCCCGAGTCTCACCCCATTACCTGGACACGGAGGACACCCACAACGCCCTTCAATACCCACGGGTCCAGGACGGCTAAGTGACCGGGACACCTAAACGACGGCAGCACAGAGACTGCCGCGCCTCGCGACAAGTCCCTCACTTCCGCTGCAGCCTTCCCTGCCGTGCAGCTAAGCAGGCTTACCTCCTCCTCGGCGGTCACAGAGACCCATCTGCGTGGAGGTGTGGGGGGAAATCAGAATGGGACCCGCTTAAATGGCGGGAGAAAGGGATCCCCGAGCGCCTTTATACAGCAGAAATTTCCGGGGGGCCCTTTGAGGGGCCCAAAAACCCCGGGAACCGTGCGACCCACTATGCTCCTCTGATGGCCGGCCAAAAATCAGGGGCCTCTGTTTTTTTAAAAAGGTTAGTGGCTCTTCTCTGGGTTACCTGAGGACCCACTACACCAGGGGAAAAGGGGGGTACTGAAAGGGTTAAAGCTCCGCTTCCTACATCACATATACAAATCTCCACACCTGGCAAAACCCTTTAAAAAGGGACCCCAAAGCTGGGGGGGGGATGGGGCCAATTTCTCCTTGTAAGCAGAAAAGCGCATTTGTCCCCCAGTAAGAGTGGTTCTGCTTGAGCTTCCCCTTGGGGTCTAAAACCCCTTTTGGTACCAAGGGGCCCCAAAGTAATTGGCTCACCTGAGGACTAGATTCTTCCAACAACACCCATATCACCCTGTTCATTTCCCAACCGCATTGAACTGACCCCCTTTTTCCTGTTGCTTTTCCAGAGATACCTACTCCCCCTTTATCCCCAAGTCTTCCCCCCCTTTTGGGGACTATAATATTTTTTCCGGACCCCACATCCAAACGGGTTTCCCAAAACTTTTACTCTTATAGGCCCCCGCTCCAATGGGGAGGTAATTAAAAAAGGAGGGGGTTAAAGCTCCCCCTACCAAAACTAATGAATTCTTTCAAACTCCATCTACTGCTCCCAAAATAAAGAGGACGTGCTTCCTCCCCTCCTCTCTCACAAATTTTCTTTCAAGAAACGACTCGAGATAGAGACCCCCACCCTTAGTTCGGGTTTCCTTATGAAACTTTGACAAATTCTCCAACGTCTATTTCCTCTTTAGAGAATCCCCCTTAGTGATTTAAAAATGAGGGGGGAAAAATTTTTTTTCAGAATGGACATTCAAGTCTTGTTTCCAAAAACTAAACATGTTGAGAAGAAAAATTGGGGGGAATTCGAAAAACCATCACAAAACCCTCCTTATCGACCCCAAATTTCCCGCTTGGGAAGCTTAGAAAAGGAAGTCCAAAAAATATCCTAAAAAGTTTTAGACTTAGAGGACCGCTCACGCCGCAAATTATACGACAAAGAGGCACCCCTGAGTCAATCCCCCGGGGACGCTCTTTTCTCATTACCTACCCGGGATTTAATGGCCCTATTTATTTCCTTTAAAGCCTCAGTTTGGGGATTTAATGATTGACCGTTTTCCGACTTCCAAAGCCAAAGCCCTTCCTTCTTCTTTTAACCCAGAGATGTAATTGCAAGAATCCTTTTTTTTCCAAAACGAAAGAAAAATTTCCCCTAAAGAGCTATCAGAAACCTCCTCTAAACCCCCCCTGAAGGTTAAAAAGATATCTAAATTCTATCCGGATCCCCTCTGCAGGAAACAATTTTTAAAAAGGAAAAAGTTTTTCCCCCCTGTCCAAAATTCTCCCGGGAGAACAACATCGCTTTACCATTTGGGATTTCCCCTGTTAAAATTATCCTACCCAAGGGGACTCGTCTACATTGGTTGTCCACCCCCATCAGATTTTTCGAGACGCTCTACCCCAAGGGGGGCCTAATCTCCACACCTCCCTTTTTTTTTTTTTTTAAACCCCCCCTTCCTTTTTTTCCCCCCCCAAAAAAAAAAAGGGGATAACAGCCCGGGGGCTTCACCCCACTTGGCCCGAAAATTTCCCCTTTCGCTTGGGAACCCAAGCCCCAAAAGGGAATGACCAAGTCTACAGGAAAATTACCCTTTTATTTCCTGAATTCCCCTATCTGTTGATACTTTTCATTCCTGTGTATCTAAAGGGGGATCCCCTTGCAGGCTCTTTGTGAGGACTTTACCCCATGCTGGTTTCCTTATCGGGAAACAAAAAATCTATTAGTTTAGGCCTAATAGTTCTGATGGGCTATTGTTGCTTTCTTTTTTTTAAATTTTTTTTGCCACTTTTGCCATTGCTTTTTATTTTTTTATGCCATGTGCTTTTCCATTCTTTTTTTACTTTCCTAATGGGGTTTTTTTTCTTTAAAACAAAGGGGGGTTTTTTTAAAATTTATGTTTTTTAAACTTTTAAGGGGTTTAAATTTCCCCCAAAAACGCTCCAGTTTTGTGGAGGGGGGATCCCTTAAAAATCAAAGGGTAGACATACTATGTGTTCAGAGAGCACCTAAAAGGGTTTTTGGGATTTGGGCATAGTTTAAGAAAGGGAAAATTTCCCCCCATTGTTTCCCTCACGGCGACAAAAATTCAAAGAAACCCGGGAGTATGCAATCTTTGTTAAGAACAGGGTTGGGTTTTCCAAAACCCCCATGATTCCCTTATTTGTTCCCCAAGGGTAGTTTCCATTGTTTGCTTTTGCATTTTAAATTCGGTTTTATATACTATCTCAATTTTATACGCCCCCAACACGCGAAAAAACTTGTTTTTAAATTACTAAAAAAAATTCCTAAAGAAAAAGAAGTTGTTAAGAGGAAAAACTGGTGATTGCGGGGATTTTAAACCCTTTGGGAGTAGAAAAAGGGTAGGACAGATCAAACAAAAACCTATTATCCCCCAAAAACTTTAAAAATTTTTTCTGTCAAAAAAATTTTTACATGCCCCCATGGAGTTTCCAAAACACGCAGAGGAAAGGTTTTTACTTTCTCCCTTTCCCCTCCAAATGTACGACTCCAGAATTGACTATTTTCTGGTGGGTTTAGGGGGGGCCTTTTTCCAAAACCTTTTACACTAGGGGAAATGGGGTTACCCTACTTGGTGGCCCAACGCCCCGCCCCTTCCTTACCCTAACGGGACTCTTCCCCCCCCCCCTCTTTTTATCCCAGGGAAAATCAATCATTTTCCTACTAAAAATCCCCCCCGTTTGTAAAGGAGATCCAAGCGGAAATAACCAAATTTACTTTTCCCCTTTAAACAGATTTCCCAATTTTTCCTTCTGAGGCCAGCTCTATGGTGTCCCCAAAAGGCGTTATTAGGGGGGTCTGTAAAAGTTGCCCCCTAAGGAAAAACGCGGGACGAGAACAACTATTAAACGTTCTCTCCCAGAGATCAACAACTTGGACAAAAAAATTTTTAAAAAACAAACCCCCTTACCGCAAATAAGGACAAAATTTTTAAAAAATGGTAGGAATAAAATTAGTAGCTTATACCGGACCCAATATAAAAAGCAAATTTCTAGACTCCGTTGGAATTTTTCCGCCCCAAGGGGGACTCCCCCTTTTAAACTGCTGCTAAAAGAGTCAAAACCCTACAAACCCGGAAAATTTTTTCCCTTCTTTACTAACTAAGGAAAAATTTCAAAAATAGTGATCCCCAACTCATTCCCAAATGCTTTCGAAAAACTATTAAAAAAATTTTTTTTTAATTTAAAAAAAGGCCCCAAAAGGACACCTAAAATTTTGCAATAAATTTTTCCCTTTTCCCTTTTCTATCTCAAGTTAACCCCCCCCACCTTTTTCAGATGCTCTTTTGGGTCATTTTAAAAAAACAAACCAATTAAATTTCAAGGGTTTTGAGGGAAAGGGATTAGGTCAGCAAAATTGAAAAGGGAAACCAGGCCCATGGTCTCAAAAATGGTATTATAATTTGTTTAGTAAAACACTAGCTCCTCATCTATCCTCTATTTTCCCAGGACATTTTTTAAAAAAAGGAAAGTGGCCCCCCAAGGAAAGGGTTGACGCGAAATTTTCCATTTTCCCCTAAAACCCGGCAAAGTTCCCAGATCAGATAGCAAAACTATGGGCCCCATTTCCTATAAAACTGGACATCAAAATTATATCCCAAAAATTTGAAAAAACAGACTTAATAATATCTTCCCCTCCTGATTAAAAAGGGGAACCAAGTGGGTTTTGTAAAAAGGGCCGACAAACACGAGATGGAAATTTGAAGAGTATGGATATCATCCACATTTTTTTAAATCTAGATTAAAAACCCCTCGTTTGTTATCCCTGATGCCCGGGAAAGGCCCTTTTAAGACTAAAATTGGGGTTTTTCTAAAAAAAAAGTTTTTTAAAAAAAATTTGGGGGTTTTTTTTGGTTCCCATAAATCCCAAAACTATCTTGTCCCTATACTCGTTCCCTTTAGCTAGAGGGCCTAGTTTCGGGGTTTTTTCTCAGATGTCTTTCCCTCACTAAAGGTTTTCCCGGCAAGGTTGTCCCCTTTTTCCCCCCCCCCATTTTTGTCCCTTTTGTTTAGAACCCCTAGCGGAAAATAAACCGGGGAAAAAAACCTCAATTTCTGGCGTTTTAAAATTTAAAGGTAAAGACCAATTTTAAAAAAAGTTTTTTTTGGGGGATGAAATCTTAATTTAAATTTTAAGAACCCCGGGGATCTTTTGGGGAAATTCTCCTCCCGTCCTTTCCCTTTTTGTATACTCCCCCCTTTTGTTTTATAAAAATTTAAATGACAAAATCTCATCTTTCTTCCCTCAACGTTTCGGGGCCCAAGGTGCTATTCTCGCCAAAATTTGGGTTATTGGTCAAAAAACCTATATTAATTACCTAGGTTTTTAAAATAAAATCCTTCCTTTCCCAATTTTTAAATATTTCAATTAAACCCAGATGATCTTTATGGGCTCGTTTTCCCCAGAAAATGAATCGTATGACACGCTCCTCCTTTCATGGATTGCACGAAATTTAAACTTACTAAAAAGTTATTTTCCCTAGTATTTATCAAACAATGATCCCTTTTAAAATGTCCTTCACTTTGGGGGTATTTAAAAACTTCAATCCTTTTTCTTGAAAAATTTTTTGGATTGCAAAGAAACCAAGGTGTAGGGGCAAAAAAATATTCTTCCCAAATTTTCAATGGTGGTATGTAAACTCCTTTTCTGAAACTTTATAACGCCGGGCCCCGATCCTGGTAAAAGTTATTTAATTTTTAGGGAAGCTCCTGGAAATCACCCTGGTCCCAAAATTGGAAAAAAATCCTTAGTTTGCCCCCCTTCCCCAGTTAAGGGTCTTTTTCTAGGGTAGTTATTAGATCTTAATTTTCCCATCCCGCCTCTCCCAATTTGATCCCCAAAATGCCCTTTCCCGGCCTGGGGCCAATTTTTTTTAAAGCAAAACATTTGGGGGTTTTTTCTAAAAAAGATCTGTTCCCCATCCATATTTCAAAATTTGGCCCCCTCCTCCCTCTTCCCCTAGCAAAATTTGGAAAATCGCAGGGGGATTAAAAACTATTGACCTTTTTTTTGGAAAAAGATACTCTTAAATTAAATTTCTAAACCCCCATGACCCCAAATTTTAAAATTTTGGGCCCAAAAAAATTTTTTCAAATAATTGCCCAAATAAGGCATATTCTTCACACTTGGTTTTTGGGCCCCTTAAAACCCCTTTCGGCCCTCCGTTACTTCAACTTTCCCAAGGGGAAAAAGGGGGCTTTGAGAAAAGGGGCTATCCAAATTTAAATTAAAACCTCCTACTCGGAAGGGTGGGTACCCCTAAACCCAGGGGGTATTTTTCTTAAATGGGAAATGCCCGGCATGTAAATTTCTTACGAAAATTGGATCTCAGGTCCATGGTTTCCCGTTTAAAAAATCAAGATGTATTTTAAACACCAGGACAATGAAAAAAAACTGTACCTCAGGGGGGGATCTGAAACCCCCTCGGACAGCTCATTTTTTCCCCTTTTGGGGCAGCAACTTAGGGAGAGGGTTTCTGGGTCAGTGGGCCACTGATACTATGTGGTGGCACAGCCCCCCTTTTGTTTTTTGGCTTGGAAACAAGTAGGAACCTTGGTATCCAAAACCCATTTTCAATTTTAAAAAAACCTTTTAAAACCAGCCCTCGCCCTTTTAGATGTTTTAATTTTACAGAATTTTCCCAAATTTAATTTTGAAAGTTCTGTTTCAACATCTTTATAGCCCTAAGTTATCAATAAACCAAGAATTGGAAAAAATTCCCCCCCCTAAATTATGACCGGGAAAATTTTCCATAGAATTATTATCAATATCAATGTGAGAAAAAACTGGCAATTAAAAACCCCATTTGGGTTTTAAAAATTAGAGGGCAACTGGAAAAAAATGGACAGGAAACGGAATTTTTTAAAAGGGGAAACGAGCATTAAAACCCTCAAATCTTTTTTAAAAAAATTGTCTTCCTCCCCCCTTACTCCGCATGGTTTTAAAGGGAAAAAAACTTCCTTCTATATTTGTACGCCTAACAATAATGATTTTTCTTTCCATATTTATTGCTTTCCCTTTTTTTTACAGAAGGTATGGGTGTGGGAAGATTTTATTGTTAAATTGTTTTTTCTTTAAGTTTTAAATTTTCGGAATTTCTTGGACTCCAAAAATAAAATGTATTTTTCCCAAAATACGGATTTTACCAAGTTTTCTATTTTTCTGTTTGTTATGTAAAATTTTAATAAAAACTTTATGATTAAAAAAATAATTGCATATCCCTTATTCCAGATGTCACTTGATAAAGGCACAACAGCCAAAGCATTGTGACATGTTTGTGGGGTGGTGTAGTGGCAGCAGGGTTATTGTAGGTTATAGGCAATCCTGATGAGATGTGTTTTCAGTCTGATGTGTTGGGGCAGTGAGTTCCAGATTTTGAAGGAAGCACATGCATGCCACCAACTGCATAATCTATTTATCTGGAACAAATGAAATATTTTTTAAAATTTGTTTCCCACCAAAATAAAACTTTAATTTTTGGGGGTTTGATTTTGTTTACCTTTAAAAAATTTGTTAATAGATCACAAGCATACCTAATTTTTGAGTGTCGTAGATTAATTATTCTCTGTATTCTCCTACTGTCTGCCTCTGGCAAGGGAGAAAATAAATATGGCAGTTGTAAACATTGTTTCAGTACATTAGTATTGCAGTGTATGTAACAAGTAATCATGTCCGTAGTGATCAAGTTAGTACTCTAGGAGATAAATTTCTAATAGAACACTTTCCTAAAAATTTTAAAAATATAAAAACAATAGAGACATTCAAACAAACCCTATTCATCATCTAAAAAAACATTAAAAATGAGACAGAGGGCCACATGTATGAATACTGTCTAGGTCTAAAACTCACTTTGTTGCCTATAGCAACCAATCAGAGTGCACCTTTGATTTTTCCAGAGCACTATATGAAATGAAAGGGGCGCTATGATTGGTTGCTATGAGCAACAAAGTGAGCTTTAGACTTAGACAGTTTTCATACATGTTGCCGATAATTGTTACATCTAGTAATGTATTAAAATATAAGTTAAAATATAAAATATTAGTAAAAAAAGAAAACAAACACCAGAATTATTATTATTTTTTTTAAATGGAATAAAACATGAGGATATATCTCCCAATATACAGTATTACATGGTACATTAAATGGTGCTATAAAAATATAACTTGCCTGGCAAAAAAAGAGCCCTTACACATCTATGTGATGGAGAAAAAAGTAAAAGATCTTTTTCTAGAACATGTTAAACATGTGTATAACGTGTGTCCTTATTTTGGGGCCATCTGCATAAGATTTTAGCTTTATTCTACACTCCTATAGATGAGAATGGAATTAATTAAACATGGATGCCCATGTCTCAATTTTCTGGGGCCAGCTCATTCCTATATCCTCAGCCAAAAGTTAAGGGAATAAACCCATAATATTAATAATTAACTAAGTGCAGGTTTTTTTTTTGGTTACAAATAAAATATATTTTCATCGCTCAATAACCTCACACTAAATTGTTAATATTATTAGAAACAAATAAACGCGAACATTAATAACTTTGATACTGTGTAAAGATTGTAGAAAAATAGAAAACAAATTCAGGGTCCTAGACAAATAGGATAGAAGTTTATTTCAACATCAAAACATTAGGCACAAACAAATACATAGACGCTGATGCGTTTCAGGCAACATGTCTTGTTTCAGACACTTTAGGGGAAATCTATGATCGGGATTTTCACTTCTTTTCTGGCATATAATGCGCCTCACTATGCCGGCTCTGCTGTCAGACACACCTCCACTATGTGTTAGGCGCATTAGGTGAAAGCTTTGCCACTTTCTAATGCGCCTAACATGAAGGGGCATTCTGTAGGCGTTCTGGGGCGGGAGGCACCACATTCGAAAACTGTGACGCATGTATGAATGTGTGTTGGCAAAGTAAGGCGCATTACAGCTCCGACAGGCAGACCTATTTCAATGTGGTCTGTCTGAGCCGAAGGCGTCGAAGTTTACACCACATTTATTAGCACATTTCGGCCACCGGCATACATCAGGCGCAGTTTTCACCCAAAAAAAAAACGTGAATCAATGTACTTCGACGTGCCGAAGTTCATACATGTCCCCCTTAATCATAGCATCATTGGCATGCGTCAGTGATAAATTTAAAAGGATAGATTACCCAATAAAATCAACTATAAGTAATCATTGAACAAAAAAATAAAACTTTTTTTCGCACAAAAACTATGATTTAAAAAAAATCTTTGTATTAAGAAAATAATACCAAATCAGTATGTTTGTTGAGATCAAGGGGGATGTACTGTAACTCTTTAATAGAAAAAGCCTCACAACTATAGATTGTTTTTCAGATGGTCATCACATCGCTTAGTAATGTAACTCTTTCTATACCTTGAACGGAAAGGGACAAAGTAATATGACTGTGAGCTTGAATACAATGAGCTGGTATGTGTTGAAAATCAGATGATGTTACATCAGAAAAGGATGTAATTTTTGTATGAATTAAAAAGGGGGGGAAATTTGATTCAAGAAGTGGAATTTTTTTAGATTTCAGGAAAAAATTTGATTCTGAACGAAGTTGAAGTTTGGGGTGATTCGCGGGGGAACGAAGGTGTTTTTTAAATTGATAAAGGTGTGAGCCATGGCGTACATGGGGAAAAAGAAGTTGGGGGGAAGAAAGGCGTGAAAAATGAATGTGCGAATGAACCAAATCAGAGACCGGCGGGATTTTGTGAGTCACCGCACATTTTAAATCGGGCGGGGGACACTGGCAGTTCAGTCTGTGTGTAGGGAGGGTGCTGTGCTGCTGCTGTCCTGATATCTTTACAAAAGAAAAAAAATTTTATAAGCGATTTTTTTGGGGGGTGTCACAGCTTCCCTCAGGGGACTTTTTCTTTTCGTTTTAATTCTGATTTTGGGGGGTTTTGGAAATTTGAAGTCCGTGTGGTCCAAATTTTTCGGCATATACATTTTAATGCTATTGTCAGTTCTTCAGCATTTGAATTTTTAAGGGTTATTAAGCCTGTTGTTTTTGTTTCCAAAGTTAAAAAAAACGTTTTTTACTTACCTTTTTTTTGCTTGCTTTTTTCTTTTGCCAATTTGTCCGGGTTTTTAATTAGCGTTGTTCGCTGTTGTGGTCAAAAAGAAACGGTTTTTTTTTTCCGCCAAAAAAGGGGAAACTTTTTTGCCTGTAGCATAATTCTTTCCCGAAGGTTAATTACGGGGTTTTTCTGTTGTTGTTTGTTCGTAAAATACACCCGTTTTCACACGCTAAAAACTGGAAATTTTTGGCAGCACATTTTCTTTGTGAAAATTTTAAACCAAGGGGGTTAACAAAGTATTTTTCTGCAGTTGTATTCAGTAAAAAAAAAAACGTTTTTTTTTCCCCGCCAAAAAAGGAAAAAATTTTGGGGCTTGGGCAAATTTCTACCGAAGGTTAATTACGAGTTTTTTGTTGTTTTTTTCCCTTTTAAAAAAACGCGTTTACCGCTCAAAGTGGTATTGGGCAGCACATTTTTTTTTGCGTAATTTACACCCAAAAGGGTTTTAACTTTCCCGGAAGGGTTTAAATTTAAGCCTGTTTGTGCTTTTATATTCGTAAAATACACGGGTTTTTTTAAAAACGGACATACAAGTAAATGTTTCCTGGCCATTTGTGGGAGCCCCAAATTTTTATCCAAGGGTTACCCAAGCTTGTTAGTGGGTTTTTTTTGGAGTAAAATTCAGGTGTGTATTTATCATATACAGATATTTCATTAAACAGAGTCTGTACTTTTTTAGAAAAACAGTTGTAGCGAGAGAGGGCAGGTTTTCACATGCGAGTGACAGTGGCATAAACTTCCTGGGCAGGCACAGACACGCACAGAAAGGGGGCGTCGCAGAGGGGTCATGGTGAGGCCAGAACTGCGGTGTCATCTAAGTTTTGTGTTGTTCAGCAACCCAATGGTTCTTGATTGTTGAATAGGTCATCACTTCCTCCCTGATGACATTGAAAACCCCCAGCCAAGAGTCGGTGGGAAAACGTCGACACAACCCTTAGTTGGATGGCCGGGGGGGTCAGCGGCCCTCACCGTCCCAACCCACCATGCCCCCATCTGGTTCCCTCAGCCAGAGTTATACTTTTGGTCTGGGCTAAACCCCACTATACAGCGAGGGAAAAATTTGAGGACATTTTAGCGGCTATTTGGGCAACAAAAAGGGTGGGGGGGGAACCCCCGCTTTTGCGTTTAATGTGGGAGTGGCTGGGAGGTTTAGGGGCGTAAGTTGCATCCGGGGCGTTTAGGAGGACGCGTGACAAACAAACATCATGAAGTATAAACGTGGGGGTTTTTTTTTCCCGTTTCGCATTAACCCGTTTGTTTAAATGCAGCGTATGGAACTTGAAAATGAAAGGGGACCATAAACAGGACTGTTTTAGATGCTTATTTGCATTCTGTGCCATTGTGGTTGAATTCAGTACAAAAATGGAATGGGGGCAGAACCCCAAAAAAAAAAAGGGAAAAGACAAAGCTGCAAAAAATGGCTTTTTATGAAAAGGGGAGGCCCTCCCCTGTTAAAGCTGGAAAAAGGGGGGGCCCTCCCTGTTTTTTGGTGGAAAAAAAAGGGGAGGCCCTCCCTGTTAAAGGGGGGTTGGAAAAAAAAAAAAAAAGGGGGGGCCCCCTCCCTGTTTTTAAAGGGGGAAAAAAGGGGAGGCCCTCCCCCTGTTAAAAAAAAAAAAAAAAAAAAAAAAAAAAAAAAAAAAAAAAAAAAAAAGGGGGGGGGGAAAAAGGGGACCCCCCCTTTTAACGGGGGGGGGAAAAAGAGGGGCCCTCCCCTGTTAATGGTGGAAAAAAAAAGGGGGGTCCCTCCCCCGTTACCCGTTACAATTTCCCACTGTTCAATAATTTTTTCCCCGTTAATATATTTATTCCTGTTCATCAATTTTACCTGTTCATCGTTCTGTCTGCCGTGTACCCGACCCTTTTGCTTGTTACCTGACCTCGAAAATCCCCCGCCTGCCCTGACCCGTTGGCCTGACCTTTGACTACGGGTTTTGTCTTACGATTCGGCCTCGCTGGCCCCCCGGGGCTCCACCTAAAGTTTTCGCGCGGGGGGGGAGCGACCCCGGAGGACTCCCCCCCAAAAAAAAGTCCATCCTGCCTTGCGGGGGCTTTTGGGGGAAAAAATGGGGCCCACTTAGACCCCGCTCCCCGGCGTGGCGCTTTCCACCCCTTGCGGGGGGTCCAGAGGGGCCACCCTTTTGTATTACAAAGGAGAAGTGAATGCCCCAAATTTTCCCGGACAGTTTTTGAAGATCAGAGTCCCCCACTTGAAAAGCGAGGGGGCTGCGTACCCAACTTGGACAGGAGCCCCATCAGCTTCTGCACTTTGGATGTCTGAACATACTGCTGTATCTTGGCAATCGTCTCGGGGGGAATGACTTCTGGCCAAAAAAGAGTGCCCAGGGCAGGGGGATCGGGAAACCGGGGTGATGATGTAATAGACAGGGAGTTGTTTTGGGAGAGGTGGTGAAAGCCTTGACTGCCGAAATGGGGAGGTGTGGCACTGGGTTCTACAGTGTTGGGCAGGAAGGACCACCCCATCTGAAACAGTATGGGGACACTGCTGATGTTTATGCAGGCCATGGGCCCAAAGGTAGGTCCCTGGGCACGCTTTTTTTTCTGCCCACAGTTCTAATATAGTTATGTTCAACCCTTCCCCTGGGTCTCGTCAAAAAACTGACACACCGCCCAGTAAGTGATTTTTTTCCCCCAAACGCTGCATGACTGTGTTTTCCGCCGCTGAAACCCCGGGAGCCCCCGCGGGCTACTTTCTGGGGACCTTTAAAGTGGGTGGTTAAACGTGGCCCTTTGGCTCCCAACTGCGCCACCCTGTGATCCCCGGGCCCAATACCGACTTAGGGCTGGCCACTGCCTGACATCAATCTGCTGCTTCTTCTCCCTATATAGATCACTGGCTTTCAAAAAAAAACCCCGTATGTGTGACACCCAACTTTACATTCCGGCCCCAGACATTAAACCCCTACTGTCCAGATCCCAGATTGTTGTCGTCCCAAGCCTCCCTTTTTTCTCCCCCCCGTCTCCTAAAAAATTAAAAGTGTGTAAAAAAGTAATGCTTCCCGGGGGGGACAATGGGTAGTCGAGGGGAGGCGAAACGTAGGGGGCCCCCTTTCCAGGGGGGAAAAGGGGGAAAGGGAGGCCAGGGGGGGTGTGTAACGAAGGTGGGGGTGGATCCCCCTTTAACCAACCCCAAGCGATGGTGTAAGCCAGAAAAGGGAGAGGAGTATAAGTAGGTCCGGTTTTCCCAGAGCTCGCCCCAAAGCAGATGGACTTGCTTTGGGGGGATTAAAACCGGTCGTCCTCTGAGTGACTTGCTTGTGGTGGCAGCCGAGGTGTTGCACGGTACAAAATCCTGAAGCAGGCTCGTAGTCGGAGACAGGCAGAAGGTCAGTGCAGGCGGCAGTGGTTCGTAGTCGCGGACAGGCAGAAGGTCAGGACAGGCGGCTATGGTTCATGGTCAAGGGAAGGAGGCAGAAGGTACGGTACACGATAATCAGAACAAGATCCTCAGGAACGCTTCCTCTCTAGGCACAGGGCACTATTGATTCGGCAAGGTGCTAAGGAAGGGGCAGAGCTTAAATAGGGTCAGCACCTGGTGAGACCAATCACCTGCATGCTGTCCCTTTAAATTTTCCTGTAGTGCCGCGCGCGCACACTAGGGGGCACGCGTGCCCCGGGCCGGCAGCAGGGGCGCGCGCCGGGATGGAAACAGGAGCGTGGCGAGGTAAGTGGGATACAGAGCCGCTGGGGTGTCCGCAGCCCGTGCGGCGTTGCGGGTGTGCCTGCGACCCGACACGAGGGTCACAGGCACACCCGCAACAGAGTGGACTGAATTTTCCGTTTGGGGGCACTTTATGCCTTGTTTAACTAGGGCACCAGAATAACTTGTCCCAGCCTCGCCTGCTTCTCCTGGCTCCCATGTGCGATCGGCTACATCGATTAGTGTTTGCCTGTCACCGCCGTCCTCCTCAACGGTGTCGCTGTACAAAGCCTGACCGCTCGCAACATAACCCCCCATTGCAACTCTCCTCATCACTATTTGCCCGCTTCTGCAAGAAGCAGCGGATGTCTCCCCCACCTCTTTGCTGCCCACTGTCCTCAAATAGTTCGTCCTCACTGTATAGTGGCGCAGAGGCCACAGCACATAGTAGTTCTCTGGCTGTGGGAAGCGAACGGGACAGAGGTGGGTTGAGGACAGTTGAGAGCCCCTCACCTGCTCCCGGGCCATGCCAACAAGGGGTTGTGTGTGACCCACCGACTCTTGGCTGGGGTTGTCAGATGTCATCTGAGAGAAAGTGTATGACCTAGTGTGTGGTCAACACATGGCCGGTAGATGACACCGGATGCTGTGGCCTCGTAGGGTGACTCCTGCTGTGACGTTCCCATTCTGTGCTGCGATCTGTGGTGGACTCCGGTAAAACCTACTCGTGTTCCTTGACGCTATGGTAGGATCGTAGCCCTCAGCTTGTTTTTTTCCAGCTGGCGCTGCCATGACTTTATCAGGCTACATTCCCGCTTCTGTTTTTTGGTCAGTTTTGCCCTCTTAAGTGCCCGGGGGAATTTTTAGTGAAGCGTTTTAAAGAGCGGGGGCTGTCATGTGCGTGTCTACTAAAAAAACATTGCTGAAGCCCAAAACCAAAGCCCCCTCTGATATTTAAGCAGGGCCCCACAACGTTTACAGCACCCTCAGGCTTGTGCAGCCGGGAAAATGCTGTTTTTTAACCGATTCGTCCCAAAAGTAATTCGGACCCGAAATTAATTTTGTCGGAAAATTTCGGCCCAAAAGTCGGCGAATCAAATTTTGAGAAATTCCCCATCTCTAATGTAATTGTTGCGGGCCCAAACCTTCAGTGACAGATGTGTCCAACGTATTGTAGCCGAAAACTTTTTTTGAAATTGTAATACCACCTTTTGTGGTTATCAAATACACCAAAAAAAAAAGGGGTTTTTTTCAATTAATATTGATGATTTGGAGTTGCCTATTTTAAATTTACCCTTGGCCAATGGTTTTTTTTTATGGTCTCGTTTTTCATTACGACTATTTGTTGAGGAAATATTATCGACAAAGTTAAAAATCGGCCGTTTTTATGTTGTCGAAATTATTAGATATAGATTTTTAGGTTAAAATTGTGCTATCTATAAGATCGGCCTTTTTCGGCGCTTGCTGTTTTTGGCGGCCAGAAAATCAGCTTACAGAATAGAGAGGGTTGAGATGTGTGCGCGTCTGACTGGGATGTGTATGGTTGCGATTAACGGGGAAAAATCCAAACCTCGTTTTACTAGAAAGCCCTTCTGTTCAGCCTCAGTGTTCTCAGCGTCGCATAGCGTGGGACGGGCGCCCGCCCTTGTTCCAACCGCTCAGCGAAATTTTTCTATTTTTCACAGAGAAATTACTGTTAGCTTTGATCCTTTTCAATTTTTTAATTAGAGTTGGAAGATTTTATGTAGTTTGGTAGAGAATTTTAAAGGAGCATCTACCCCTGTAAAACATGGGGAGAGGGGGGGGGGGGGGAGGGGCGAAAAAAGACAAGCCCCTTTTAAAAAATTTTCTGGATAAGTTCCCAAGGGATTAGTGTAGACATTGCACTGCAATAGTTTTTTAACAAATTTTCTTTTTAAAAATTTTCCTGGATATTGGGCAGTTTAAAATTATATTAGGATAACATCTTTTTATAACTCAGGTCTCTTTGATAGGTGCAAAACTCCCCTTTAATTATCAGTATACATTTCAGATAGGTGTTTATTTTCAAATTTTTTTCCCCTTCCACCTTTTTTGTATATCCATTGAGTTAAATTGAATCCTGCAATTTTGTGTCAGAAAAGGTTTATAGTTGCCAAAAATTTCCCTTTTTTATCCGAATACATTTAGGGTAGTGTTTTTTTTTTTACTTTGGGGCATACGCTTTTTATCATTGAGGCACCTTTTCACTTAAATGTGAATACAGAATTTTGTGTCACCCCAGGTGAATTGAAAGGTGCCAAAAAAAACCTTGTTTTATGAATAATTTCAGAACGTGTTTTTTTCACTTTGGCGGGCCAGCTTTGTTGATTGATCTATTTGCAGTTAAAAAATTTGAATACAGAAATTTTGTGTACCACAGGTGAATTGATAGGTGCCAAAAAAAAAACCTTTTTTATCGAATCATTTAAGATGCGGTTTTTTTGGGACTTTTTCCTGTCCAGATTTGTTTAGAGAGGCCACCTTGCAGTGAAATGTGGGAAAACAGAATTTTGTATCACCACGTGAAATTGTAGGTGCCCCAAAAAAATACCTTTTTTTTATCCCAAAACATTACAGAACGGTGTTTTTTTTTTTTTTTGGCGCACTACAGCTTTGTTCATTGAGGCACCTTTCAATTAAATTTTTGAAAAAGCAATTTTGAGACACCACAGGGTTAATTGAAAAGGTCCAAAAAAAACCTTTATTTCCGAAATACATTTCAGATAGTGTTTTTTCACTTTTGCGAGGCCAGCTTTTTTATAGATCTATTTGCGTTTAAATTTGAATCCAGAATTGTGAGTTTTCCACAGGGGAATTGAAAGTGCCAAAAAAAACCCTTTTATTATCCGAATACATTTCAGAAACGTGTTTTTTTTTTGGCCCCTTTTTCCCTGTCCCCAAATTTTTTTGTAAGGGCCACCTTGCAGTGAAATGTGAATACAGCAATTTTTTGTCACCACAGGGGGAATTGATAGGGCCCAATAAATACCTTTTATTATCCAATACATTACAGTACGTGTTTTTTTTTTTTTTGGCGCATACAGTTTTTTCATTTAGGCACCTTGCACTAAATGTGATACAGCAATTTTTTAGACCCACAGGTTGAATTGAAAGGTGCCAAAAATCCTTGTATTATCCGAAAACATTTCAATATGTTTTTTTTTACTTTGGCGCAGCACTTTGTTGATGATCTCTTTCGTTAAATTTTTTAAAACAGCCCTTTTTTTATCACCACAGGTGAATTGATAGGGCCAAAAAAAACCTTTTATTGTCCGAAACATTACAGATACGTGTTTTTTGCACTTTTTTCCCAGTCCAGATTTTTTGATAGCCCCCCCTTTCATTAAAATTTTAATCCGCAATTGTGAGTTTCCAAGGTGAATTTATGGTGCCAAAAAAAAATTCCCTTTTATTATCCAAAATAATTACGTACGTTTTTTTTTTTTACTTTGGCGCGCTAAGTTTAGTTCTTAGGCCCCTTGCACTTAAATTAATACAGAAAAATTTTGTAGACACCCAGGTAAATTTGAAAGGTGCCAAAAAATCCCTTGTATTTCCGAATCATTTCAGATACGTTTTTTTTCACTTTTGCGCGGGCCAGCTTTGTTGATAGATCTACTTTGCAGTTAAATTTGAATCCGAAATTGTGAGTTCCAAAGGGTGGATTTTAAGTGCCAAAAAAATTTCCTTTTATTATCCCGAATTTTTACAGATCGTTTTTTTTTTCTTTGGCGCGCTCAGTTTTGTTCATTGAGGCACCTTGCACTTAAATGTGAATACAGCAATTTTGTATCCCCACAGGTAAATTTGAAAGGTCCCAAAAATACCTTGTATATCGATAAAATTCAGATACGGTTATTCACTTTGGCGCAGGCCATGCTTTGTTGAATAGATCCACTATTGCAGTTAAATTTGAATACAGACAATTTTGTAGTCACCACAGTGTGAATTGATAGGTGCCAAAAAATACCTTTTATTATCCGAATACATTACAGATACGTGTTTTTTCACTTTGGTGCAGGCTAGCTTTGTTGATAGATCTACTTTGCACCTACAGGTATAACACCTAGAAAAAAGATACATAAAACATAACTTTTAATCAGAATGAATAAGAGATGGGAAAGAAAACGAAAAAAACAACCCTCAAAATATACCCTATCAAGGACTGTCTACCTCAAAAATGGGGAAATCGCCAATAAGGCGCCCCCACACATCTGGAAACCCTAAACTAACCCTGTCCCTAGCAACATCTAAATGAAAAAGATAAGAAAAAAAACAAAAACACATATACTAACAATGGGAGTGCACAAAACAAAAAAAAGTGCTGTGATAAATAACAAAACAACAGACAATATACGCTTTGATGTTCAAAAATACTATGAATTGATGATGCGTCATAGAAAGATAATCAAAACGCATAAATATTCCAATATTCCAACGCGTTTATCCCCCCTAGATACTGGATTCATCAGGGAAAAAATTGCAGTTGATAACAACAATACGGAAACATCTAAAGAAAAATCACAAGATTGGATGCAAAAGAATATAACCACAGCGTCCTTAATATGGAAAACAGGGCTGTAATATAGAGGAACGGGGTCCAGGATAAGTCAAAGTACAGATCCCCGCTATCGATAACGATACAGGTCCAAGCAGAATATTTATGCGTTATTGATTATCTTTGTCTTGACGCATCATCATTCATAGTTTTTGAACATCAAACGTATATTTTCTTTTGTATTGTTATTTATCACAGCACTTTTTTTTGTTTTGCACTCCATTGTAGTATTTGTGTTTTTGTTTTTTTTCTTTCTCTTTTTTCATTTAGATGAGCTCAGGACAGGTTAGTTTAGGTTCCAGTGTGGGGTCGCCCTTATTGGGGCGATTTCCCCAATTTGAGGTAGACAGGTTCCTGTGTAGGGTATATTTGAGGAGTGTTTTTATTCGTTTTCTTTCCCAACTCTTATTCATTCAGATTTAAAGTTAAGTTTATTAATGTATCTTTTTTCTAGGTGTTATACCTGTAGTTGTTTTGTTTAAATTGTATTGGTATACCAGAACTTCATTCCATATATCAAGGTTTCTCTAACACCTATACATCGTGCTTAAGTAGAGTACATGGTAGTGTTTTTGTAGATCTACTTTTGCAGTAAATGTGAATACAGCAATTTTGTTTTGATTTGAGGGATTTGAGAATAGCTGGGATTTGCCGTCTTTTAATAAGAGACTTTCCAAAACTCTTCCATACCTTCTCAAATTTGTATATTTCCAGTGCTGGCGACAACACGCATGCCAGCGGATCATCGGTTGCAGGACCGTCAGGCCTGTCATCGCTGGGTCAGGGCCTGTGAATCTCATAACGAAACATGAGCGTCGCCAATCTGTCCTTCAGTGGTTAATGCAACCTGCATGCCAGCATCTTACAACCTCGCCCTCAACCAGTCACCGGCCAAAATGTCGTCATCAGCATCAACAGGCATCCGTCCAACAAGAAGCACCCCAAAGACAACTCAGAACTCACCACTGTGGAAAATCCATTTCAGAAAGACCTCATTTGATGACAAAATGCGTTGGGGACAGAAGGCATGTCAAAAGATCAAGAGGCCTAAGATAAATGATTTCTCTGCTCTGACGCCCATTACTGATGCCATCAGAGGAGGAGAAGGAAGCCGGTCAATCGGCAAAAATCCCGGGCGGTCGGCAACGCCTTGCAGTTAGAGATGGGCGAATTTCTCAAAAATTCGATTCGGTCACTTCGACGAATTTTCCGACAAAATTCGTTTCATTCCGAATTACTTCGGCCAACGAATAATGTCGTAAAAAGCAGCTATTATCCCCAGGTTGCACAGAGCCCGCATTTGCGTAAACGTTGTTGCATGCTTTAAATTTGCAGAGTGAGCTTGGTTTGTCTCATACAATGTTGTGATTTATTTATTACACGCAGATGCTGCCGCCCCGCTTTTAGAAAAAAATAATCGCTCACAATAAAATTCCCTGAGCACTAAAGAGGCAAAACTGACCAAAAAACAGAAGCGGGAATGTAAGCCCGATAAGAGTCATGCCAGCTAAAGCTGGAAAAAGCAAGCTGAGATGCACATGAGTTGCAACATTAGTGACATGTGAGGAGGTGATCGGCGGCAGCCACAGCAGCATGAGGTCAGGCAGTGGCACAATGACATTCAGGAGGAGGCAAAAACAGTACACGGCCACAGAGTGGTCACAATCACACAGTGTGGAGGTCACAACAGCAGCCAGCATGAGGTCAGGCAGTGGCACACTGACATTCTGGAAGGATGGCAAAACAGATATTAGCCACAGAGTGGCAAAAACACGACAATGTGGAGTCAACGGAGGCAGCAGAAAGAAAAAAAAAGGTCAGTGCAGTGGCAACAATGACATTCTGAGGTGGCAAACAGGAGGAAGCACAAATGGCACAATGACTGAGAGTGGAGGTCACGGCGGCAGCAACAGCATGAGGTCAGGCAGTGGCACAATGACACAGTGTGGAGACATGGGCAGCAGCCACAGCAGCAGCATGAGGTCAGACAGTGGCACAAAGACACAGTGTGGAAGTCACGGCACCAGCAAAAGCAGCAGCAGCATGAGGTCAGAGAGTGGCACAATGAACAGAGTGTTGGAGTGGGCAATACAAGTCCCTGTGTACAGAATGAGGTAGGCAGATGGGAGAAACTGTCAGCAGATGGTGTGGCAATCATAGCGGGTGGCGGCATCAGAAATAGGGCTGAGGCAGGTAGTTTGAACCCCAGACTAGACCACCTAAGGCATTGGTGTGGAAATCCTGGCCGAGTCCACCGCCACGCCTGATTCATCTTGACAAAGGTCAGTCATTTTCCACATTCGTGGACAAGCGGTCTCCATGGGTAACGCTGAGCTCCCGCTGCACTGACCACACCTCTCTGATGCCACACTACTGGCCGGGCAGGACAGCTTCTCCACTGCAAACTCAGCAAGTTGCGGCCACACATCCAGTTTGGCTGCGAGTAGCTCCATCGGATCTTCTAACTGAGGCTGGCAGAGTGCTTCCAAGTATCAACAACCTGTTGGTATCAGGAACTGCTACAGGTCCTGCTGCTGCTGCAGGGCGACGTGCCCCACCTCACATAGGCGGGTGGAAGAAGCTGCTCATCCGTAGACTCCAGACTTATGTTACTACTGGATGGAGCTGAACTGCTTCGAACCCCCCACCTTCCCGCAGCATCCGCGGCAGTAGTACGGTGATCGCTAGAGTGAACCCCCCGTCAAGTACCTGTCAGAGGATGGACGATTCCGCACATAGGCAGCGGCCAACTGATTACGGAGGCTTTCCCTATATTAATTTTGAGTTTGTCTTCCCTCTCAATTAGCTGGGAAAAGGCTTCCCATTGTTGGAAACCGGTAGCGAGGTGTTCCAATAGGTGGATAGCCAGAGTCATCACCTCTGCCGAATCAGACTAATCGATTGTCACTGACCGAGGCAAATAAGCATAGCTGCGGCCATCTGCACAAGTGACTCCGAGGTTCTCCCTTGCCTCCATTTCCACTGTATACTGCCACGGTGCCTTGGGGGTCATCTGCCTCATCTTCCTCATCTCCTTCCATACTCCTCCAGCATCCTCTCCTACTCCTCCTCTCTTGTCACCTGGTAGAAAATCCACTATCAATTCACCAGACAAGCTTCTGCACCCAATGTGTCCTCCTCCATCCTCCTCTATTTCAGTCCCCACCTTACACATGTGGCCACGAAGATGTAGTCGCGCACTCTCCAGTCCCCTGCCCAGACAGATTTTTCAGCATCTGTTCCAGAACATGAAAGCAGTGAATTACGTTATTAATCCGTAGTCCTGGCGACTACAATAAACGTCGCCTCCTCGAATGGCCTCAACAAAACGGCAGGTGTACCACGCATAGCTGCCACCTGGCTACATCAAAAGATACACAGTGGAGTACTTCTGTCTGCCTGGATCATCAAAAAATCCGTTAATATGGGGGGCCTTTCCTCTATTACATTCAGTCGTTCCAACATTTGAAGGCTGGAATTCCATCGGGTGGAAACATCGCATATCATAGTGAGTGTAGGGGAGACCGTTCTCTGCCGCTGCCAATTCGAGATGGTGTTTCCCTGGCTATTTGTACGAATGGAGAAAGTGTGCATGCACAGTTTCCTGCCCATTATCCAGAATGTTTCTGAAAGATCGGTGGAAGCACTTCAGAACCTTTTCACAACCAGATTGAACCGTGCGCCAATGCAGGGTGCATGGACCATCCCTCCTCTGTGCAGCGCGACACATGTTCCTTCCATTGTCCGTCACCATGGTTCCGATTTGCAGTTGGCGTGAAGAAAGCCACACATTCGATTTGTCTTGCTGCATGACGCGGACAGTCCTCCCCTGTTAGACTTGTTCGCCGAGGCAAGCCAGGTGGAAAGAACAGCGTGACAACCCAGCTGGGTGCCCTACATCATGTGGATGATGGACAGTACTTTGTGGAGGCTGAGATGTGGTGTGGTGGAGGAGGAGTTAGGCGACATTAGGCCAGGTGCAGCAGTTTGGACAACGAGGAATAGAAAGCGGCTCTCCTGTCCAAGTTGTTGTGTGCCTGGGCTGGAAGCACTTCACCCAGTGGGCCGTAAAGGACATTTACCTGGCCCTGACCGTAGTTACATGCTCCAGAACGTCCTCGCTGTGCCTCGTGCACCTATGGAACAAAACCGATAAGCTCAAGGACTGACCCACCTTCTGTTCTACATAATTAATGAAGTGACAGGTACTGCCTTTTTGGAAAAGAAAATTACGGCTTGGAACTCTCCACTCGGGCTCGGCACAAGCCATTAGTTCTCTGAACGGTGCAGAGTCCACCACCATTTGAAAGGGAGGGAGTTCTGCATACCAACAACTTGGACCGAGCACGGTCAGCATGCTGTACCTTAGGATGCGTTGCGACGCATACTGTTGTTCTTGCAATCCGCCTCGCGAACGACTGCTGGCACCATGAGTAGCGAGGAGCAGGACATCTGGACCGGGAGATGATGTCAAAGAGAAACAGCTTCCCTTTCTGCAGAGGTGTGGATGCTTGACTGTCTGCATGGCATGCTGACACTGGGGCGCTGCTGCTGCTGCGTTGCTGCGACGCTGCAGGATGGAACCCCAATCCCACATCTGAGTCCACGTTGTCTCCCATGCCCACTGGAAGGTGACGCTGCATGTTTTGACGCAGGGCCTTGTGCCAACGTAGCTCCCTGGCCCCACGCTTCACTTTTTGCGTACAATTCTACATATACCCATATTCGGAACTCCTCCTGTGTCTTAGCAAAGAACTGCACACCGCCAAGTATCGGATTTAACCGGCCAACAGCTCCGCACTGAGTACTAACATACAGCCGCCGCTGCCTCGCTGAGCCCCTGTGCCGCTACTTTCTTGACCTGCGAAGCGGGTTTTTGTACCCCGTTCGCCTCTTGGCTCCCTACCTCACACTGCTGCTAATCCTTGCTGACTCACTTATCACACCCAAAAAAACTCGGCCCACACGACCCACTGTAGCAGCTGCTCCGCTGCCTGACGCGCAAGCTGAGACTCCCTCATTCTCCTGACGATGATGAAGCCCGTTGCCTCACCCTGCACCCAATTTGCGGTCGGCATACATCATCATCTAATTGTGTTTCATCGTCACTCGCTGCCCTCATCACCGCACCGTACTTGGTATGCCAAGCAGACCTCTCACAACATACCTCCAATGCCACTCTCCACATCTATACTTTGCTTGCCGCCTAACTGCAAGCCGCAGGGATATTGGCCCCATTTCTTCGCTGCCAAGTAGCTTGCTGACCCAGCCCTCCTCAAATTGTTCATCCTCGCTATATAGTGGCTGCTGAGCCCAGACCACCATAGTAGATCTCTGGCTGAGGTGAACCGGATGGAACCGAGGCGTGTTGAGGACAGGTGATGGCCGCTGACCCCGCTCCCGGGCCATGCCCACTACGGGTTGAGTCTGAACGTTCCCGACCGACTCTTGGCTGGGGTTGGTCAGAAATGTAATCAGGTAGGAAGAGGATGACCTAGTCAACAATCCAAGAACCCTTGGGTTGCTAAAACACACGCCGCTAGATGCCAGCGGTCAGATTTTCACAGTCCTCACCGAGTGACCCCTGCTGCAACGTCCCCTTGCTGTGCTGCAACCTTGGCCTGTTCCAAGAAATGTTTGTGCCACTGCCACTGTCGCTAGGTGCAGAGCAGCAGCGACTATCTCTGTCTGACATACAGTTATTTCGAAAACATGTACAGACACTGTTTTGATGATGATATCTTTATATGATAAATATACACCCTGTGTTTGACTCCAAATGAAACCCAGTAAACAAGCTTGGTAACCCTGATATAAATTGCGCTCCACAAAAATGGCCAGGAAAAATTTACTTGTATGTCTCGTTTAAAAACTCTGTGTGTTTACTAAATGTAAAAATCACAAACAGGCCTTAATTAACCTTCGACATGAATAAGGCCTACAGGAAAAATTATATATTTTTTGGCGTTTGAAAAAGACTGTTTATTTTTTGTCAGCAC
Source organism: Phyllomedusa bahiana (assembly GCA_025379985.1). Taxonomy (NCBI): domain Eukaryota; kingdom Metazoa; phylum Chordata; class Amphibia; order Anura; family Hylidae; genus Phyllomedusa; species Phyllomedusa bahiana. Next base: position 25,323 of record JAODAL010032724.1, read on the forward strand.
ACCGCAAAACAACTGCTTAATTAACCCCTGGATGTAAATGCGCCAAAGATTGAGCCCGCACAAATAGTAGCTTTGTACATGTTACAATAGCATGTTTTCTACGCCACACAACAAGAGATACAGTTGTAATTAACCATAGCTTGTGATTTAGCTACAGGAAAAATTTATATATATTGGCGTTGATAAAGACCGGTTATATTTTGTCTAGCTACACCAGCAAAACAACGCTTAATAAACCCCTGATGTAAATTGCCCAAAGTATTGAGCCGCACAGACTAGTAGCATTTGAAGCGTGTTACAATTGCGTGTTATCTCTTTCTACGCCATCACAACTAGAGATACAGTTGTCATTAACCTTTGCTTGCGAATTAGGCTACAATGAATAAAATTAATATATTTGGCGTAGAAAAAGACGGGTTTATTTTAGTCAGCACACACAAACAACCTTAATTTACCCCAGGAATGTAAATTGCTCCAAATGATTTGAGCCGCACAAACTAATACATTGAAGAGTGTAACAATAGCGATTTGTCTACGCTACACAACAAGAGATACAGTTGTATAATTAACCTTTGCTTGTGGTGAATGTTTTTTTTTTTATTAAGCAACAGGAAAAATTTTATATATTATGGCGTTGAAAAAAGAACGGTTTCTTGGGGTCACAACACCATCAAAACAACGCTTAATTACCCCTGATGTTAAATTGTCGCCACAGAAATGAGCCCCACAAAATATTAAGCTTTGTATCGTGTTTACAATTGGCGTGTTTTTCTATCTACGCCACACAAAAATAGAAACAGTTGTAAATAACCTTTGCTGTGAATTAGGCTTACAGGAAAAATTTAAATATTTTTTGGCATTGAAAAAGAAAACGGATTCTTGGTGTCAGCCACCAGCAAAACAACGCTTAAATAACCCCTGGATGTAAATTGCTCATAGAATTGAGCAGGCCAAAAAAAGAAGTAGAAAATTTGTTATTGTAAAACTCTGTTTCTTTAAATGAATAACAACAGGAACTGCTTAGATCCCACTGTGGATATTAAATATATATGCACATGCACGTGGAACAAGCACAATGGATTTCAATAACCAATATAACCCCAAAAAATTAGAATAGAACATTAAGAGACAGTCCCTCTTAGAACTAGTTGGACACCACCACAGAAAATCGCTATATACAAATCAATTCTTCAAAAAGAGCTATCACCGCGTCAGCACAGCACCTTCCTGATGAGCACAGTGGAGAGAGTGTGAGCTCCCCGGCGTCCGCGCCCGGGACTATATATAGTAGCGGAGACGTCACCAGAATCCAGCCGGTCTCCAGATTGGCTTCACCTGCCTGCACATGTCATGTAGGCAATGCCCTTCTTCCTCCCAGAGTGCTTTGCCCCATGTAAACGGCCATAGCTCGCAGCCATGTTTATCAATCAAAAGCACACTTCGTCAACCCCAAGTACCAACCCAAAGTTCTTCTTCGTTCCGAACCAAAGTTTTCCTGAAATTCTACAAAACCACGATTCCACTTCGTTAGAACGATTTCGCCCATCTCACCTTGCAGGTCCCTCTTTGCTTGATAGCCCGCAGCTCCTGGAGTGCAGAATGTCAAGACGACGACGTCACCTGAGTTGATGATGATGATGACTACGTTGCGGATCCCAACGAGGTCTTCTTCAGCAGAATTTGCTTGCGAGCGCTATTCATCACTGGACGAGGAGGTAAGACGATGGGGTTAGTGGTCATACGGGTTCCGCCTCAAAAGGGAGTGGGCGGTCCTCAGAAGTCACTGATTCTGGATTCCGCCAGCCCACGGTCATCGGAAACCCCGCTCCGTCCGCTTATCGCCGTCAAAAAGGTCCAGGACCTCTCAAGCCTGGCTTTCTTTGAGCAAGCCGTCTGATTCACCCAAGCGATGCATATGCCCAATTTGCCGTACACGTCATAGTATAAGCAAGAACTTAAGGTGTTTGATAACACCACCAACATGTCTAGCACATGCAGCGAATCATGAGTTGAAATGAGGCAACACTTGGCCAAAAAAGGCCAGACCGACGCCGTGCGCACCAATCACTGTTCACACCCGCTGTCTCCGCCCCTCCTCCTCCGCCCACCACCAAACGTTCCTCAGCTGCCCATGTCCCTCTCAGAGTCATGATCATGGATTAGCCTCCCTCAGCCTCACCGTCGCCCGATGAACCACCAGCACCCAGAGACCCTCCTACCACTTCTCCTTTCCGCCAGTTTGACAACCTAGTCAACGCCGGTACAGCGGCCATTCTAGCAACCCATCCCTTCTGTCTTCCATTTGGGAGCAGAAGAAACAAACATTAACACAAACCATCCCAAAGCCAAAAGCCTGAATGTCCGGCATTGCCCCTGCTTTTTCCCTTTGGGAAAAGGGTTTTCCTTTCCCTCTTGGGGGACAAAAGAAAGGGTTCCGCCAATCATGGGGCCCCTTTCCTCCCCCCAATACCAGATTTACCCCATTGGGGGATTTCTTTGCCAGAAAACCGTCCCTGCCCTGGCCAGCCACCCATTCCCCTCCCAAAAATTTTAAAAGCGTTGTCCCGCATCTTTTAACCAAAAAACCCCTCTAAACCCCCGGGCACATGGAAATAAATAAACACGGGCCCAAAGGGCCCCTATAAACTCTGTGACACTCAATTGGGGGGGCCCGGGGGGGAAAAACCCCTGGGCATGACGGGGGCTCTCAGCTTTGGGGGCCCCCGCTCTTCAAAAAACCCCAGGGATTGGGGGCAGGGGTTTATTCCCCCCAGGTCCTCTGTTGGCAACACGTGCCCAAAACAAACCCGGCCCCTGGGTTTAAAAATTTAAACTTAAAGGGAACCATCCAAAACAAAAGGTAAAAGGGGCTGTGGGGCCCGGGTCTCCGCAAAGAGACCGAGGGGCTGGGGTTGGGGGCCCCCCAAAACCTTTTGCCAGGCAAGGGGTTTTGGTTTGGGGATAACTGGCCGGGAAACTGGGGGGCCGCCCTTAAAATCGGGGAGGGTGGAGCACATCCCTTCCTGGGACATGTCCCTAACCTTGTCGTCCAGAAATTTTAAAAAAGCTACCCCTTCCCTGGCTTGCCTGCGAGGAAGGCTCAAGTCTAAATTTTTCCCCCTTCCCCGGGGGGGGTTTGCGCCCCTGCTTCGGGCCCGCCTGGGGTTTCGTTGCAAAAATCAAACTCGGCCCCCCCCCCCGTCAACCGTTTTCCAAATTTTTGATGTGGCAACACGCTGGAATTCCACCCACCACATTCCTTTCCAAACCCATTTTTGGGGACAGCGCAATGCCCTTACGCAGTAACGAATTTAACACATGGCCTGGGCAAAACAGCGGGGTGGACCTTCCGGGGGGGTTTTTAGCCAAACCCAATTTTTTAGGCAGGGGAAAGAGCCCCCTGCCCATCCTTTGCCAATTTTTTTAAAAGCCACCAAAAATGGTCAGGGGGCGGACAGGCACAATTCCCCTTTTTCACATGGGGCATTGTTTTTTTATTTAAAGTTCTGGAAAAGATCTTTGGGCCCCTCTGAAACAACGTTCCCGCCCGCGACGGAGGAGGGAAGGACACAGAAAGCGGACACGGAGCCTTCTTTTCCGTCAAATCCACAAAAGGGCCCCACAGTTTCACAATTTCATTGGTCTTCATTAAAGGGAGTGGGTTTGGGGGGCCCCGGGCCCAGGAAAGGGGGGCCTCCAGCTCTTTAGGGTTTCATCACCAGGCCCAAATCAGGGCTGTGTTTAAAAGCTGTGGGCCCGGGGGCAGCGGAGGAGCCTGAGGGGGGTTCCAAGAAAAAACCGACATTACCGACGTCCCTTTCCTTTGGGAAAAAGGGTGGCGGGGAATTTGATGCAGAGGAGGAAGATGAGGAATTCTTAGGGTTAGGGGCCCCTCGACCCAGAGGCTTGGGAAATCAAGGGTCCAAAAACCCCACATGAGTGCTTTTTTTTTGGGTGCTCCATTTTTCCCCCAACCCTGATCCTTTGCAAAAAGGGCCAACAAAATGAAAAAACAGTTCCCGGGGGGCCACCCTCCTGGGTCCCCGGGGAAAAAAACAAAAATCAGCACTTTCCCCCCCACCCCAACCCAAATAGAGAGTTTTAAAAAGCAGGAAAAAGGGGGACCTTGCTTTATTTATCAAATGGAGACATCTTTTTGCGTCTGCTTTACTTTTCCCCCAAATGTCACGGTGGGGAAAAACAATTTACGCATACAGCAGTAGAGTGCCAATTTGCCGTAGCGGCAGCAGCAGGCAAGGTGGCAGAAACCTAATGGGGGAACCCTGGCAATCTTTTTTTTACCACCTCACCAAAGCATTCAAAAAAGGGGGCCCCACATCCAAAACACAGGGGAAACCCCTTAAGAAACATGGTGGGACCCACTATTTGTGACCAACACCAATGTTTTTGTTTTGTGTTTCCCCGGGCCCCAAAAAGGGTTTCTTGGGGATTTCCAAAAAGGACGGGAAAGGGGCCCCAAACCCCGCCGGCCCACGCCAAAAGGGGGTGTTGTCCTCCCAGCTGCCAGGCCCCCCCCCCATATCTGGGGCCGGACCTTTACACAGCTTGGGGGATCATTAAAAGACAAACCATCCCGGGGGTTTTTACAGATAATGTTTGGGTTTGTTTGGAAAATTTCATCAAAATGAACAGGGATTTTTTTTCCCGGGTGATTTTGTGGGCCCCAATTGCCGAGGTCACCGAATTTTTTTCCGGTTCCCCCCACCTTTACATTCCTCTTTAAACAGAAATGGTCCTCTTTAAAAACTTTTTTTTAAAAAGATCATTTCTTTCTTTCTGCAATTTTTATTCCTTTTCCCCCCAAAAGTTCATTTTTCTGGATTTTGCTGTTTAGGAGACCCGTAAAAGACACAAAAGGGTTTTAAACAACACTTTATTTTCCCTTTTTTCAGTTTATCTTTTGAAGTTTTTCCCCAAATTTTCAATGGTTTTTGGGGGGTCATGTTGCTTTTGAGATACAGCTATAATTAAAAAAAAAAAAAAAAAAAAAAAAAAAGGGCCTTGGAACAGAAATGGGCTTTTAAAATGGCATTTTTTCCCCCCACAAATTTTTTAAAAGTGGCTGAAAGTCATATTTAAATTTTTTTTGGTTTTACATTGCTGTGAATTTCCCGGGAATAATAATGGTCCTTTGAACAGAAATTTTTCTTTTAAAAAAAATGGGTTTTCTCCCCCTAAATTTCCCCCCCCCCCAAAATTTTTGGGGGGGGGGCTTGGAAAAAAAGTCATATTTAAAAAATTTTTTGGGGGACATTTTTCTGTTGGGGGATACCAATTAAACATGGGCCCTTTTGGAACAAAAAGTGGCATCTAAGTTGGGATTTCTCCCTCCCCAATTTTTTAAAAAAGCGGCTGAGAATCCAAATTTTTAAAAATTTTTTTGGGGCAGCGCTTTGAAAAAAGCAGCAATAAAACAAGTCCAATAAAAAAAAAAATGTTTTTTTTTTAACAGACAATTTTTACACAATTGTCCAAAGTGGCTCAAGGGTCATCTTTGAATTTTTGGGGGGCTTTTTTTTGTGACAAAAGCCGCTAAAACTTCAGGTCCTATTAAAAAAAAAAGGGGGTTTCTAACCCCGACATTTGTTCTTCCAATTGTTTCCCAAATTTTCTTTAAGGGGTCATGCTTTGAAATTTTTTTGGGGCATTTTGCTTTTGACAAGCCCCAACAAAGGTCCTATTTTAAAAAAAAAAAAATGTTTTTTCAACAGACAATTTTTTCCCTTTACAATTTTCCAAAGTGGTCAAGGGGGCATGCTTTGAATTTTTGGGGGGGAATTTTTTCTGTGACCCGCAAACTATACTACAGGCCTAATTTTAAAAAATTGTTTTTTTTCAACAGACAAATTGTTTCTTCACAATTTGTCCCCAAAGTTGGGTCAAAAGGGGCATCTTTGAATTTTTGGGGGGATTTTTTTCTTGACATGCACCATAAATAAAAGGTCCTAATTTTAAAAAAAGTTGTTTCTAAAAAGACATTAGGGTTTTTCACAATATGCAAAGTTGGCCCAAAGGGAGTTGTTTGAATTTTTGGGGCATTTTTTTTGGTGACATGCAGCAAAACTACAGGTCCCCATTTTTAAAAAAATGTTGGTTTTCTAAAAAACATTTGTTCTTCACAAATGTCCCAAGGGGGGAAAGGGGGCTGGGGAGAAAAAGGGGAATTTGGAGGACACTGTTAAAGGACCCCTAAAGGGGAAAAAAACTTGGGTTTTTTGCAAATCTTTAACATAGCTATCAAACCCTTTGTAATTTTAGACAACCCAAAAAAAAAAAATAAAAAAGAGAAAAAAAAAACAGGTGGATTTTCCCTCCAAAATTAAAAATTTTTTTTCTAGAAATTAAAAAATTCTAAAAAACTTTCATGTTTCCAAAAAGTTTTGGGAAAAAAATTCCTCTAAAATTTTACAAGGAGGTACTGTAAAACTTAAACCAATGTAGGTTTTTCAGAGGACAAAAAGGAATGGAGCAAAGACAAGAAAAAAGTACCCGAGACAATTTTCTCCAGCACATTGAGTAAAAAAAAAGAAAAAAATGCCAAAAAAAAAGGGCACCTGGGGAACAAACGTTTTAAACCCCCAGTATTTTCCAAATGAAGTCAAAATTTGGGCCGCACTCATAAAAGGAGGGGGAAACGCTACCCATTTACAGGGACAGTATATGTCCCTGAATCTAAAAAAGGGGGGTTGAAAAAACTCCTTTTTTTTTTCCGGCACTTTTTAATCTGGGGCATGCAGGTTTTTGGGGTCATTCTTTGGCCCAGGGACAGGTTAAGTCCCAAGTCCAGTTCAACTAAAAAGGGGGTTCAAAGAACTCCTTTTCCCGGCAAATTTTTAAATTTTTGGGGGGCCCAACAGGTTAATGGCATTCTGCGGTTCCAGACAGGGATATTTAATGTCCCCGTTCAACTAAAAAGGGGGTTCAAAGACCCTTTTTCCCCCCACTTTTTTAAATTTAGGGTCCCGACAGGTTTTTAATTGTAAAACTGCGGGCCAACAGGTATAAATTTTAATTTTCCAGTTTTTAAAAAAAATGGGGGGGGTTTTTAAAAACTCCTTTTTTTTCCCGGGACTTTTTTTTAAATCTGGGGTCATGGGGGTTTGGGGGCCATGCTTTGGGGCCCCGGACAGGTTTAGTTCCCCAAAAACCATTTTAAACTAAAATGGGTTTAAAAAACTTTCCTTTTTTTCGGCACTTTTAAATCTGGGGGTCCCTGCAGGGGTTTTTGGGGCCAAGCTGCGTTCCCGGGACAGGGATATTCAATGTCCATTTTTAATAAAATGATTGGGTTTAAAAACAAACTGCCTTTTGGCACTTTTTTAAATTTTTTTGGGGATGCAGGTATAAAAGGGGGCAAGCTTTGGGCAAGACAGGGATAGTGAATGGGTGTTAATTTTTTTTTGTGGGGTTTTTATAAAACCCAAAATGGGTTGCCTAAGGGTGTAGCAAAGAAACCATTTTGGACTTTTTGGATGTTTAAATTTAGCTTCTTTCCCCCTGTTTTTGGGGGTAAGGGAAAGAAGGGGTAGTTGCTCTCCCATAACTTTAATTGGTCCCCCTCGAAACAAATCTATCATCCGGGCCCTCAAATACCTTTTTCATGAAAGTTTGGGTAAACGACCATCGACCGAAGTCGATGGGCCCAAAGTAATCGCCTAAAACTTAAAAAACAGCCCAATTCTAAAAAAAAAGTGTGGGAATTCCCCAAGGGGGGGTTTTATATAAATCACTTTCACCCCCTGGATATATACCTTAAAGGGGGGGGCGTTTCTAATATGGGGGCCCTTTTTAAAAGGGGTGTTAAATTTAAGGTTTTTAAAAACCAAACCCTTTGGGGATTTCCCCAAAAACCTTTAAATTGGGGCCCCAAAAAAATTCGTAATGAAACTGAGACCCCAGACCCAAATAGGTGCTCCTCCTATTCTGGGGGCTTATAGTTAGCCAAAAAAATGCACAGGGCCACAATGGGATCTCTCTAAAAATGGAAACCTGGGGGAATTGATACAGATTAAGTTGCATTTAGCTATCACTTTTACCGTATTCCAGTGAATAATTAAATATTGATAACTCAAAAAAAATAAAATTTTTTAAATTTTCACCTCCACTTTGCTTTAATTTCTATGAAATATCTAAGGGTTATCAAACTTCCTAAACACTGTTGTAAATACTTAAGGGTCTAGTTTTTTTAAGAAAATCTTTTATGGGGGTACTACATACAGGCCCCCAAAGCCACGTCAGAACGGGACGGGGCCTTAAAAAAAATGAATTTTGAAAAATCTCAAAAATTTTGGAGAATTACACAAAAACTTCAAGCCCTCAATGTCGTAAAAAAAATAAAAAAAACATTTAAAAATTGAGCCAACCTAAGTAACAAATTGGAGCACGTATAAATCCGCCACGCGGGGCGCCCCTTTTTCCCCCCCGGGTTTTCCCGGAGAAATCTCGCCTGTATGTCGGCCGGCTGCCATACATACTATTAAAGCCGCCGCGCCCCCAGGGGTTTGAGGCGCAAGGCGGGACTGGCCATCGTATTTTCCCCCTCCATTTTATTTGTAGCGAGACAGGCGGAGAAACGAAAATCTTAAAGATTCCTTTGCGGAGTAAATAAAAAAATTCCCTTTTAAAAAAGGCGGAAAAAAATTCTCAAAAAAGAGTTCAAACCAAAAAAATAAAAAATACTTAAAAAAAATCATTTTCCCAAAAATCCAAACGGCGCAATATCAAGAATTGGGATTTTGGGAAATTGCCGGTAAATACAGTAATTCAAATTCTGAAAGCATTCCTTTGGGTCGGCACAAACGGCCCAATAAATAGACGACAGTAACCATTAAAAACCAATTGAGAACTATTGACCAATAGAACAAAGGGGGGACGTTTAAAATAGGGTAAAAATCAGAAAAACTGAGGGCTGAGCTAGGGGGGGGCTTGGCTACTCGGCAATCAAATGGGAGCGAAAAAGCCCCAAATTAAAATTCCTATGGAGAATTTTGGGACCAATCAAAATCAAGCGGGACAGTTAAAAATACAGTAAAAAATACAAAAATAGCTGATTGGCTGAGCAAGCGGGGGCTTGCCTATCCCAGCCAATCAGAGCGCAACCCTTTCTTCTCCATTGTCCCTTTTTTTAAGATCGGCGCAATGCAATCTCCCGCTCACGCCTCGGAGGGAAAAATTTTAAAAAAACCCAAAAATTTTTATTAAGTGTAAAACATTTTCAGAAAAAGACTAAAACCCTTTCCTAAAAAAAAACAGTTAAAATCCCGAACAACACTTGTCGCCGGAACCGGCGCTACATAAGGAATTGCAATGAGAGATTTTTACGGGAAATACAGTAATTAAATTGTTTAAGCAAATCTATTGGTCCCATAAACCACCAATAAAAAGCAACAGTGGCCCATTCAAACCTATGGAGAAATGAACCAATCAAAAATAGGAAAACGACGGGGACCCATTCAACCAGGAAAAAAAAATATTACCAATCATATTCAAAGGCAGGACAGTTCAAATCAGAAAAAGGCAAAAAAGGGGCTATTGGTTGAAGGGGCGGGGGCTCGTCCAGCTTGCCAAATAAAGGCGCGAGCTACTTTCCATAGGTTCAGGGAAAAAAAAGCAGAGCGAGTCTGTTTGTGATTGGCTAATTTAAAAAGAGGCCGTTATTTGGATAAATGGGAGAGCGAGCGACGCCCATGGTTTTTCTAATGCAATCTGAAATAAAACGTACAGGGCCCGAAAAAAAAATGAAAAGACACGAAGTTGTCCCATGTGATATAAAATGAATAATAATATGGAGGTAAAAATAAAAAAAATTTTTTAAATTCAAAAAATCAGTTATTTCTTTATTTTCGTTAGCCAAGGATAAATAGATGGGTGTAACGAAAATAAAGAAATAAACCTGATTTATTTTTAATATTTTTTTTTTTTCGTTCCCCCCCATATTATTATTCTTTTTATATACACTGGGGAAAACTTCTGAGTTTAAATCATTTGTTTTGGGCCATGTACAGTTTTTTTCAGTTTGCTTTAAAACCCATGGGACGTCCTCCGCTCTCCCTTTGTCCAAATAACCGCCCCTTAAATTAGCCAACACAAACAGAGCAGCACTCATTCTTTTCCCAAGAACTCTATGAAAATAGCTCACCTCTTTTGGGCTAAGCTGGACAGCCCCCGCCGCTTCAACCAATCAGCTCTTTTCTCCCCTTTTTAATGTCTTTTGAACTGTCCCCCCCTTTGATTTTCAGGGGTCAAAACTTCCCATAGGATAAAGGGGTTTTTTGTTGCTCCAAATCTGATTGGTAAATTTCCCCCTCCATAGGATAAAAGGGCCCTTTTCTGCCCCCTATTCTGTTTGGCTGCTTCTCCCCGACCAATCAGAATAGTTTAAAACAATTTTTTTTACTGTATTTCCCGCAATTTTCTCCTCTATTGTTTCCTTATGTAGTACGGTCTTGGGCGACAACGCGTTGTCCGGGATTTAACTGTTTATTTTCTAGAAAGATTTCAGCTCTTTATCTGATAATTTTTGACATTTAATAAAAAATTTTTTTTTATTCAACCCATGCCGCACGGCCTGAGACCGAGATTGCATTGCCCCCATCTTCCATAGACTACAATGGGGAAGTAGCTCGCCCCTTTGATTTGGCGGGATAGACAAGCCACCGCAGCCACCAATCGCTCTTTCTGTTTTTTTTACTGAATTTTGAACTGCCCGCCTTTGTTTTTGTTTGGGTTAAAACTTCCCAAAGGGATTAATGGCTTTGTCGCTCCTTTCGATTGGTCATTCTCCCTATAGATATAAAGGGGTCTTTGTCGCTCCTTTTTCTGATTGGTCAATTCTCCCCTGCTTTATAATGGTCTTTGTCGCTCCTATTCTGAGGGGCGGGTTTTTATGCCGACCAATGAAATAGTTTTACAAAATTTTAAATTTACGTATTTCCCAGCAATTTCCTCTTTTTGAAATTTCCCCGATGAGCGCCGGCCCTGGGAAACAAACGCGTTTTTTCGGGATTGAATTGTTTTTTGTTTATAGAATGTTGAGGGTCTTTTTCAGAGAATTTTTCAACAATAAAAAGTTTTTTTAATTCTACTCCAGCCCACGGGGCCGAGACCGGATTTTCATTGGCCCATCTCTCCATAGACAAAGGGAAAGTAGCTTGCGCTCTATTGGGGGGTGCTAAGCCACCGCAGCTCACCAATCACTCTTTAAGCATTTTTTTTTTAAATTGTATTTTGAACTGTCCCACCTTTGATTTTTGTTGGGTTAAACTTCTCCATAGCTATAATGGGGCTTTGTCGCTCCTATTCGATTGGGCCGAGATAGCCAAGCCCCCGCAGCCAGCCTTCAGCTCTTTTTTTGCTTTTTTTTTTTGTATTTTTTAACTGTCCCCCCCTTTTAAATTCTGATTTGGGCAATATTCCCATAGTTTTAATAGTTCACTGTTCTCCTTTTCTAATGGCCCCTTTTTTGCCAACCAATGAAATACTTTCAAATTTTAAAAAAAGTATTTTTCCCCGGGAATTTCCAATATCCTAATTCTTGATATTGCCCGTTCTAGATTTTTTGGAAATGATTTTTTTTATTATTATTTTTTTTTCTTTCTGAGATTTGAGCTCTTTTTTTTTTGATAAGTTTTCCCCCTTTAAAAGGGGGATTTTTTTTTAAACATACTCCATCGCATGGGGCAAACGCCGAATTTCTGATACCCATCTTCTATGCTTCCTCGCATGTTACGTTCTTGCTTTCACTTTGCCGCCACCCCGAGCATTTTGACCAAAAAAACTAGTCTGCCTGTCCGGGGCTGCCCACACTGCCCTTTCGCCGCCTTTGCAAGCCGCCCTCGTACAGCCTCGGGGTTTTCAATGCGCCGCGTCCCACCCCGGGAAAGCCTACACCGGCCCACACCGCAAACCCATTGCCCGCCCCTTCATGCGGGCGCATCGAAATGGGCAAGCGGCCCCAACACCGCAAACCCTGCATCCGACAGGGGGATTGGGCCGGGGGGCCAGTTTACTCCTAAAAACAGGCAAAACCGTTCATTTTCATTCGCCCATTGGGTTTTTCAGTTAAAAACATTTGTTGGGGAAAAATTACCTGCACGCAGAAATTTTGGAAAATTTCAAAATGACAAATTTTCCAAAATTTCATGAAATTTTTTATATTTTTCACAAACAAGCAAGGGTTGTATGGATCAAAATTTCTTACTAACTTTAAAGCACAAGGTGCACGAGAAAAAATCTCTGAATCTCATGGATAGTAGAATTGGGGAAAAAGTTATTTTACATAAATGACACATGCCAGATTTAAAAAATAAGGCGTGTCAGGAAGGTCAAAAACCCGGGTGGGGCCTTAAGGGGTTTAAAACCCCCCAAAGGGTTAATTAAACCCCCTTTATTTTGGGTTAATTTGCACTAAAAAGTTGTCTTTTTTATTCTGTCCCATATACACCCAATTACATCTGGGGTTTTTCTGTAGGGTATTTTTAAACCCAAGGCTTAATTTTAAACCCCTTTATTGTCGGAATTTGGGCAAAAATACGGGTTTCTGTATTTTTTGGGGCCCTAACGCCCCAATTTTTCATCGGTTTTTTTTCTACTAAATTTCATACACAAGGCTTAAAATTTTACTTCTTGATTGTCGGTAATTTGGACTAGAGTACAGGTGTCTGTATTTTTGGTCTCCTATCACCTAATTTACATCTGTTTTTTTTTTTGTACGGGACTTCTACACCAGGTTAATTTAATTCTTGATTTTGCAGTAATTTTTTCACAAAATACAGGTGGCTTGCATTTTTTGGTCCATATACGCCAAATTACATTTGTTTTTTTTTCTGTATTAAAACTCCCAAGAGTTAACTTTAAACCCCTTTATTTGGGGAATTTGGATAAAATACAGGTGTGTGTACTTCCCGCCACATACACCTAAATCCATCAACTTCAACCGGGGGAAGTATTTTAAAATTTGGGGCCCAAAAGTGAATTTATTCACTTTTTTTGGAGAATTCTGTCACATCCATTGTTTGTGTATTTCACCCACATACATCTCAATCCAGCCACCCATCTCTTGGGATATTGCATCTATGCCAAAAAGATATTTTTTTCAATTTTTTTTGGTGATTTTGTTTAAAGTTATACAGTAGAGCCCCGCAAAAATTTAAGAGGGGGTCATCATAAATTTTTCATTGACGTCACTAATCATTTTGCCCTTCCTTTAAACTTTACGTCCCCCTTTCCCAAAAAAATTTCAAGAATCCATCATTGCTAAAGCAAAAAAAAAACAGAATTTTTATCCCAAAAAAATACATGGAATATTTACAGTGTTTTGTTTTTGCATCCACCCTGCTTTTTTTCCTACCTATTCATCTGACAAACCCAATACAAAGGACAGGCATCTAGCCCTTTCAGCTTTTCCGAAAACACAAACGTTTTTTTTTGCCCTTTTCATTTCCCTTTACAAATTTAAAAAAAGGGAAAAAACCAAAAATATGGTAATGTCAAGATGGGAGAGGGGAAACAGCATTAGAAAACCACAGGTGGTCAACTGAAAGTGGTCATTGGCGCACAGGGTTAGCCCAGACGGGGACACGTACACAGTGTGGAGGTGGAGGCCACAGCAGCAAAAAGACCGGAGGGGGTTTCACAATGTAAAAATTTTAAAGTGGGGCCTGCCCCTGGGGGGCTGCGTGCGACAGGATAACCACCACATTTTAAACACGTTTCCTTTCCCGGTCACTGTATGGGACACTGCATGATGTTGAAGCAGGGCTTCGGGCCAACTTTAGGGCCCTTTTCAAGGGTTTACACATCGACTAAGCCATTTCGCCTCCCGGGGTTTTTGTCAAATAACGCCACACTGCCACTAGGTATTTTACCACCCAAAGCCCCAATGAAACGGTTACCGCCGGTACCCCGGGGAGCCCCTGTGCTGCTACCTTCTGGGACCTGCAAACTGGGTGGTCTAAATCATGGCTGTTTGACTCCCAACCTCACACTGCTGCCACCCTGCTGACTCCTGGCCACACTACCGGCACTGCCTGACACGCAAGCTGCCACTCTCTTCTCCCAATGGTAATGATGAAGCCCTTGCTTCCAGGGCCGGGACAATGTGTAGTCAAAGATAAGCGACCGCCTAGGGCTCCACTTCATCCTAGGTAGAAAAGGGGGCACAAGGAGGCATGGAGTGGGCTGAATTTTCCATTTGAGGGTCACTTTATGCCTAAGGCACCAGAATACCTTGTCCCAGCCTCGCTTGCTTCACCTGGCTCCTATGTGCGATCGGCTACATTGATTAGTGTTTGCCTGTCACCGCTGTCCTCCTCAACGGTGTTGCTGTACAAAGCCTGAACGCTCGCAACATAACACCCCCATGCCACTCTCATCATCACTACTTGCCCGCTTCCCCACCTCTTTGCTGCCCATTGTCCTCAAATAGTTGGTCCTCACTGTATAGTGGTACATAGTAGTTCTCTGTGTGTGGGAAGCGAGCAGGACAGAGGTGGGTTGAGAACAGGTGAGGGGCCCTCACCTGTTCCCGGGCCATGTCAACTAAGGATTGTGTCTGACGAGTTCACCAACTCTTACCTGGGGTTGTCAGATGTCATGTGGGAGAAAGTGGATGGCCTAGTCAACCATTCTTTAAGTGTTGGCTTGGTGGTCAGCACACGGCTGCTAGATGACAACGGAAGCTGTGGCCTCGCGGGGTGAACCCTGCTCTGACGTCCCCTTACTGTGCTGCGACCTGTGCCAACTCCAGGAACCTACTATTGTGTTCTTTGACGTTATTGTAGTATCTTGGCCCTCAGCTCTCTTCTTTCAAGGTGGCGCTGATGTTACCTTGTCAGGCTGCATTCCCACTTCAGAAGTTTGGTCAGTTTTGCCCCTATAAGTTGTCACGGTTGGAGATAGTGGATCCTCTGGACCGCCGCAAGCGATGGCGTAAGCCACGCCAGGGAGCGGAATCTAAGTAGGTCCCGGTTTTCACCAGAGCTCGCCGCAAAGCGGGATGGACTTGCTGCGGCGAGAGTCTACCAGGTCACTACCCCTGACGTGACTTGCTTGTGGAGGCAGCCGAGGTGTAGCGTGGTACAAAATTGTCAGGCAGGCTCGTAGTCGGGGACAGGCAGGAGGTCAGGAAAGGCGGCTATGGTAGGCTCTGCTGATGGTACAGACACTTCTCGAGCTTGGCATAGAGGCGGTTGGCCCTTAGACGTCTGAGGACCTGTCGTACGTGAACTTGATGGGACTCAAGGTCGGGGGAGAACACCAGAATTTATCCGGGTAGAAAACCCCACGAGTGTACAGGAGGCCCCGGGGAAGAGTCATTGACAATTTTTTGGAAGACCCCCCGGGGTTTGGGGAAAGCCCGAAGGGCATGAAAGGTATCGTGTCCCGTTGCAGTGTTGAAGGGGGGTCTTCCCTTTCATCCCCCTCACGTATCCGTATGAGGTTTAGCCCTCACAGGTGCATTTAGTAAAATCTTGGACCTCTAGCCGGTCAAAAGCTACGTGATCAGGGGCAGAGGATAGGGGGTTTTTTTACCATGATTTTGGTTTGGGGGCCTCGATAGTCTATGCAAGGACGTAGGGTACCGTTCTTTTACCCACAAAAAGAATGGGCCCCAGGGAGGGAGGATTGCAAATGAACCCTTTGGAGTTTCCTGATATAGGAGACAAGCAGGGTCTCAGTCCCAAAGGGGGGAAAAACCCTCCCCCGGGGATGAGACGCCCGGGAAAAGTCAATGGGACAGTCAATGGGTGTGGGGGGGCAATGTCCGCTTGTTCTCGGAAAAGATCTGAAAAGGCTTGATTGGTGCGGGAAAGGGCCCCCCAGAGGTTTATACGGCACGGGAGAACGGAAAGCATGGGGCGAGGTGCCACAAAACAGCGAGACTGACATCCAAGCCTAACTAAAGACTTCGCCTGTCTGCCAGTTGAGCCGGGAGATGCGCTGCGCCACGGGGGAGACAGGAGAATGGAGAGGGAAGAACCCGGGGAAAAAACCCCCGTAAAAGGGAAAAAAAAAGTCTCTCCTTGTGCAGAACCCCCTACTTGTAGACCAGAGGCCAGTGCGGCCCAAATTTGGACCCCTGGAATCTCTCCACGCAGAGGAGAGAGTGGGGGCTTTCTCCAGGGGATCAAGGGAGATTAGCTGGGACACCAGGGATGCCCAAAAAATTTTCCGTGACCAGGTCCGGGAAAGGGCCCAGCAACGTGAAGCGGAACCCAAACCCCGGGGGACGGTCACGGGATGGTCAGGGGGGAGAGGCCTTGCTTCACAGGGATCCCTCCCCCAAAGTCCCCTAGGTGCCCCCTTTTCCCCAGACGTGGGGGCTCAGTGGGCGGATTGCGGAAATGGCTGAACTGCCACAGTACAGCAAGATTCTCCTCACGTCTTTTGGTTAGCCCGGGGCAGACAGGGGGCTCTATCCACTTCCTGGCCTCCTCGGCAGAGGCAGAGAGGGCCAAAATGGGCGGCCTTTGGGAAAATGGGCCGAGAGGGGGGCGGGGGGGTTAGCCTGTTCTCCCTTTTTGCCGGGGTTCCTCCCGGCGTTCCGAGAAACGGAGTCAATCCAAAATGGCCAGGGGGGAAAAAGGTCCTCAAGGGAAAAGGGGGGTCCTGGGCAGACAGGGCATCCCTTTAGGCGGTGGAGAGGCCTTTTTTAAGGTGGCAGTCAAACCCGGGTTTATTTTCCCCGATAACTTGGGAAACCAAAGGCGGAAAAGTATGGCATAATCGCCCCCCAGATGAGTCCCCTTGGCCGGTTTTGCATGGGGGTCTGGGATAAGAAGCCCCGGGGGTTCCTCGAAAACCTCCTGAACTCGGTGGGAATGTAGCAAGGTTGGCGTGATCGGGTCTCCCCGTCCCAGGGGGGTGCCCAGGCAGGGCTTTTTCCGGGGTGGGGTGGCACGAACGCCACCTTGACCATTGGGAAGGAAATTGGTTGCCCATTAATTCGTATGCGGGGGCATTGGGTGTAAAGCCCCGAAGGCCCTTTGGGGTCCCTCGAAATTGGATGGCATAGACAGCGGAGCCCTGACCATCGGTCGGAACCGGAACCCAAGGAGCGTGGGAGCCCGGACGGGTTGCTGCTGCTGAGCGGCCCCGGAACTGTTGCATCATGGGGGGAGGAGGGTGAGTTGCTGGGCTTGTGAGCGAATTTTTGCGGGGCTGCTGAGCCATAATGGGGGGTAGGTCGCTTTAGGCGGGGGGGAGGCCCCCTTGGCGGGTCCTGGCGGATTTACTGTCACGGTTTGGAGATAGTGGGTCCCTGGACCGCTGCAAGCGTGGGGTAAAAGCCAGGAGCAGAATTAAGAAGGGCCGGTTTTCACAAACCCGTCGTAAAGGGGTGACGCTGCGGCTGGGTCTACCCCCGGTCGCTACCCCTGACGTGACTTGCTTGCGGAGGCAGCCGAGGTGTAACGTGGTACAAAGTTGTCAGGCAGGCTCGTAGTCGGGGACAGGCGGGAGGTCAGGACAAGCGGCTATGGTTCGTGGCCGTGGACAGGCAGAAGGTCAGGGCAGGCGGCAAGATTCGTGGTCGAGGAATGGAAGCAAATGGTACGGTACACGGTAAATCAGAACAAGGCTAGGAACGCTTTCTCTATAGGCTAAATGGCACTAAAGATCCGGCACAAGACTCAGGAAGGGGCAGGCTTAAATAAGGGCAGTGACCGGCAATACCCAATTACCGGTGCACTGGCCCTTTAAATTTCAGAGTCGGCGCGCGCATCCCCACTCCCTAGGAGGCGCACGAGACTGGAGCTGCAGCAGGAGTGCGGCCGGGTAAATAGGCGGGGATCCAGCCGGCAGGGTGAGAGTGCCCACCGACCGACATGTGGGCGGCGGCGCCGCTCATGCGGGGACCACGGGTGTGCCTGCGACCTGGCCCACCCGTGACATAAGTGCCCAGGGAATTGAAGAGTTAAGCGATTCTAAGAGCAGCGGCTGTCATGTGCGTGTCATACTAAAACACAGCATTGTATGAAGACTAAACCACGCTCCCTATGCATATTTGAGCATTGCACAATGTTTTACAACACCCTACAGGCTCTCTGCAGCCAGGAAGTAGTTGTTTTTCAACGCAAATCACTGCAAATAAATTCGGGTCAAAACTATTTTTGTCAGAAAATTAAGCGAACTCGGCGAATCGAGTTTTTGAGAAAGTCGCCCATCTCTAAAAAATCTTTGTAGCAAATTTTCTTGAAAAGGTAAAAAATTGCTACTAACTTTTTAAGTTTTCCAATGTCGTAAAAAAAATAAAAAACATTAAAAAAATTATGCCAACTTACAGTACACATATGGTAGATGCTCTTTTTTGTGGAATAATTATCTGTCTTATAAATTTTTGAACTTTGAAAATGACAAAGTTTTCAAAAATGTCATGATTTTTTTTATCTTTTATAAATAAACAAGAATTGTATGGATCAAAATTTCTTACTAGCTTAAAGCACAATGTCTCACAAGAAAAATTCTCTGAATCACATGGATAGGTAAAAGTATCAAAAAGTTATTCGTACATAAAGTGACACACAGCTTTAAAAAATGGGGCTCGGTCATGGCGGTAAGGGTTTAATAAAGTATGCACGATCCTGACCTACTTACCCCGTGACCTACATTTAGATGAAATAAAATTATAAAAATATATTTCATAAGATTTCAATTAGAAAAACTAAAAATCGGAATGAAATTTTATTATTAACATAATTTTTTTTCATTATAAAACTTACCTCAATTAACTGCATTAGTTTCTATAGAGGAGAGGAGAAGAAACAATTCAAATACATATAGCTGTTCTTAACTATGATTGACACTAATAGCTACTTATCTCTTGCAACATTATAACCACAAATTGAGATTGACAGTTCTGTAGGAGGGAGAGCATTGTAGTAGAAATAGAGACACTTATAAAGTATGACTGACATTTATGAGCTTCTGTTTTTTTCTTTACAAACTAAGGCAGGTCATCAAGTTGAATTTCTAATCAAAAATTAATTATGTTAATTGGAAAATTTAGTTCAGATGTTTATAATTCTCGTTTTTTCTAATTAAAATATGAAATATATATTTTTATATTTTTTGCATTTACATATTCATTCATCCAAATGTAGGTCAGTAGGTCAGCATTTTGCATGCTGTTTTAACTTTTTATGAACTTTTTTCATTCTATTTTTTTATTCTTCATTTTACTAAATTAAATGAAACAAATTTTAATAATATTTTGATCACTGTTGAAACTTTATTTTCCTGCTGTATTTTACATGTGGCAGTAGCCGACACCTGAGGTCTCCTGGAACTTGAGCCAAGCAAGATCACTACATTAGTTTCTTTTTACTAACATACTATTCTAACAGTTTTTACTTTATTGTAGCCTTTTATGATATGTATGTGATCACTAGAGATGGGCGAATTTCTCAAAAATTCGGTTCGGTCACTTCGGCGAATTTTCAGACAAAAATTACTTCGTCCCGAATTACTTCGGCACGAATCGCATTAAAAAACGGCTATTTCCAGGCTGCACCGAGCCTGCAGGGTGCTTTAGAACGTTGTGCCATGCTTAAATATGCAGAGGGAGCTTGGTTTGGTCTTCATACAATGTTGTGTTTTAGTATGACACGCGGATGACTGCTGCCGCTCAGAATCGCTTCACTATAAAATTCCCTGGGCACTTAAGAGGGCAAAACTGACCAAAAAACTGAAGCGGGAATGTTGCCTGATAAAGTCATGTCAGCGAAAGCTGGAAAAAAATAAGCTGAGAGCTCAGGTGGCAACATTAGTGACAGAGTGTGGAGGTGACGGCAGCAGCCACAGCAGCATGAGGTCAGAGAGTGGCACAATGACATTCTGGAGGTGGCAAAAACAGGAGTAGGCCACAGAGTGGCACAATGACAGAGAGTGGAGGTCACGACAGCAGCCACAGCAGCAGCAGGAGGTCAGGCAGTGGCACAATCACATTCAGGAGGTGGCAAAACAGTAGTAGGCCACAGAATGGCACAATGACACAGTGTGAAGGGCACGGCAGCAGCAGCATGAGGTCAGGCAGTGGCACATTGACATTCTGGAGGTGGCAAAAACAGGAGTAGGCCACAGAGTGGCACAATGACACAGTGTGGAGGGCACGGCAGCAGCAGCATGAGGTCAGGCAGTGGCACAATGACATTTCGGAGGTAGGCAAAAAACAAGGAGTAGGGCCACAGAGGATGGCACAAATGACAGAGAGTGGAGATGTCACATGGGTAGCAGCAGCAATGAGGTCAGGCAGTGGCACAATGAAATTCTGGAGGTGGCTAAAACAGGAGTAGGCCACAGAGTGGCACAATGACACAGTGTGGAGGGCACGGCAGCAGCAGCATGAGGTCAGGCAGTGGCACAATGACATTCTGGAGTGGCTAAAACAAGAGTAGGCCACAGAGTGGCACAATGACACAGGTGGAGGCACGACAGCAGCCCGCATAGTAGGTCAGGCAGTGGCACAATGAAATTCTGGAGGTGGCAAAACAGTAGTAGGCCACATAGTGGCACAAAGACACAGTGTGGAGGGCACGGCAGCAGCATGAGGAGGTCAGGCAGTGGCACAATGACATTCTGGAGGTGGCAAAAACAGGAGTAGGCCACAGAGTGGCACAATGACAGAGAGTGGAGGTCACGGTAGCAGCAGCATGAGGTCAGGCAGTGGCACAATGACATTCTGGAGGTGGCTAAAACAGGAGTAGGCCACAGAGTGGCACAATGACACAGTGTGGAGGTTACGGCAGCAGCAGCAGCATGAGGTCAGACAGTGGCACAATGACATTCTGGAAGTGGCAAAAAAGTAGTAGGCCACAGAGTGGCACAATGACACAGTGTGGACAACAGGACAGCAGCAGCATTAGGTCAGGCGGTGGCACAATCACACAGTGTGTAGGTGACCGCAGCAGCAACCACAGCAGCAGCAGCATGAGGTCAGAGAGTGGCACAATGACACAGTGTGGATGTCACGGCACCAGCAACAGCAGCTGCAGCATGAGGTCATAGAGTGGCAAAATGAAAGACTGTTGAGGTGGGTGGCAATACCAGTCCCTGGTAAAGATGGTGGTAGGCAGATGGAGAAACTGTCAGCAGATGTGTGGCATCAGCGGGTGGCGGCATCAGAATAGTGGCTGAGGCAGGTAGTTTGAACCAGACTGACACCTAAGGCATTGGTGTGTGAAATCCTGGCCGTTCCCCCCGCATTT
>JAODAL010032725.1:0-46541 GCA_025379985.1 Phyllomedusa bahiana
CCGTGGCCCCCCCCACTGTGTCTTTGGGTGCCTCCCTGACCTCATCCTGCTGCCGCCGTGACCTCCACACTGTGTGATTGTGCCACTCTGTGGCCTAATACTGTTTTGCCGCCTCCAGAATGTCATTGTGCCACTGCCTGATCTCATGCTGCTGCTGTCGTGACCTCCAACACTGTATCATTGTGCCACTCTGTGGCCTAATACTTTTGTTTGCCGCCTCCAGAATGTCATTGTGCCACTGCCTGACCTCATACGCTGCCGCCGTGACCTCCGCTCTCAGTCATTGTCCCCACTCTGTGGTTTTTCCTCGTGTTTTGCCACCTCCAGAATGTCATTGTGCCACTGCCTGACCTCATGCTCCCTGTGGCTGCCACTGTCACCTCCACACTCTGTCACTAATTTGCCACCTGAGCTCTCAGCTTGTTTTTTTCCAGTTTTCGCGGGCATGACTTATCAGGCTACATTCCCGCTTGAGTTTTTTGGTCAGTTTTGCCCTCTTAAGTGCCCAGGGAATTTTATAGTGAAGCGATTCTAAGAGCGGGGGCAGTCAATCTGCGTGTCATACTAAAACACAACATTGTATGAAGAACAAACCAAGCTCCCTCTGCAATATTAGCATGGCACAACGTTCTAGAGCCCCCTGCAGGCTCTGGCAGCCGGAAATAGCTGTTTTTAACGCGATTCGTGCCGAAGCAATTCGGAACGAAACGAATGTTGTCGGAAAATTCGGCGAAGTGACCGAATCGAATTTTTGAGAAATTTTCCCATCTCTAATTATTATATTAATTTTATGGTTTTTTTTTTACATTAAAATAATTTTATTTTATATAGTTTAATAATTATCAGAAATTAATTTTTATTATTGTACTGGTTTAAGTTGAGAAATATTGGACATTTTTTCCCTAACAGCAAATCTAGTTCCACCTTGACTCCTCAGACTCAGGCAGACCACATTAAAATAGGTCTGCCTGTTCGAGCAGTAATGCACCTAGTTTTGCCGAAGCACATTCATAGATGTGCCTAATATTACGAGTGTGGTGCAGAACGCTCCCAAAACGCCCCCTTATGTAAGGCTCATTAGAAAGTGTTGAGTTTTATGAATAACACATACATTAGGCGCATTAGACATTGTAGGCTGCTCACTTAGGTGCATTTTACGCCAGAAAAGGGTGAAAAACCTGATCATACATGTCTCCCTAGGTGATTATTTTCATGGCGGTTGAATGTTTTTATGAAATATTAGAGACCTTTCAGGCACTTTATTTGTCTCAAATAAAATCATAGGGTGACATGTATGATCGGGCTTTCCGCCTATTTTTTGGAGTAACCTGCGCCTCCCAGCCCGAATCCGCTGCCCGGACACGGGATTCAGTGTTAGGCGAAGTGTCCGCCACTTTCAGCTGCGCCCCGCATGAAGGGCGGGCAGTGGGCGCGGTGGGGCGTGGGTAGGCTTTCCCGGGGCGGGACGCGGCACGCTCGAAAACTCCGAGGCATGTACGATGGCGAGTCGGCAAAGCGAGGCGCAGTGCAGCGCTCGGCAGCTCCGACAGGCAGACCGGGTTTATTTTGGTCTAAATGCTCCGGCAGAGGCGAAGTGAAGCAGGATCGGAACATGCGAGGAAACATACAGAAGATCGCTACAGAAATTCTCGGGCTCTCCGCTCGGTGCAGCAGGAGTATGATTCCGAAAAAACGCCTTTATAAAGTGCGGAAAACATTGTCAGAAAAGGACTGAACGTAAAAAATAAACATAATTTAAAAAAAAATCACTTTCCTAAACTCTAGAACGGCGCAATATCAAGAATTATGATATTGAAAAATTGCCGGAAATACAGTAATTCAAATTCTGAAAGCTATTCTGATTGGCCGGCCAATCAGAATAGAGCGACAGTGAACCATTTAAAACCTATGGGAAGGTTTGACCAATCAGAATCCACGGCGGGACAATTCAAAATACAGTAAAAATGGTGAAAAAAGCTAATTAGCTGAGCTAGCGGGGCTTGGCTAGCTTGGCCAATCAGAATAGGAGCGACAAAGACCCATTATATCCTATGGAGAAGTTTAGGCCAATCAAATCCACGGCGGGACATTTTCAAAATACAGTAAAACTGCTGAAAAGAGCTGATTTTTAAAAGCTAGCGGGGACTTGGCTAGCTCAGCCAATCAGAATAGGAGCGACAAGACCCATTAAAACCAAATGGAGAATAATGACCAATCAAAATGGGAGCAACAAAGTCCCATTTATTCTAGGGAGGAGTTGGACCAATCAAAATCAAAGGCGGGAACAGTTCAAAATACAGAAAAAATTTGCAGAAACGAGCTGATTGGTTGAAGCGGCGGGGGCTCGTCCAGCTTAGCCAATCAGAACGCGAGCTACTTTCTCATAGAGTTCTATGGGGAAAAGAAATTCTGAGCACGCTCTGTGATTGGCTAAGTTAAAAGAGGCGCCGTTATTTAGACCAATGGGAGAGCGAGCGACGCTCCTATGGGTTTTCTAATGCAATCTGAAATAAAACTGTAACATGGGCCGAAATCAAATTATAACACTACAGAAGTTGTCCTGATGTGTATATAAAATGAATAATAATATGGGGGTAACGAAAAAAAAATATTAAATCAATAAAATCATGTTTATTTCTTTATTTTCGTTGCACCCATACTGGCTAACGAAAATTGATTGGTCAATTTTTCTCCATAGGATATAATGGGACATTGTCGCTCCTATTCTGATTGGCGGGTTTATGCCGACCAATGAGAATAGCTTAAACAATTTGAATTACTGAAATTTTCCCGGCAATTCTCTCTATTGCAATTCCCTATGTAGCGCCGGTCTCGGCGACAAACGCTTTGTCGGGATTTTAACTGCTTTATTTGAAAAAGAAGGGTTCGGCTCTTTATCTGATAATGTTTTACATTTAATGAAAATAATTTTTTTTATTAATACTTCATGCCGCAAGGCGCTGAGTGCCGAGATTTCAGAGCGCCCATCTCTCCATAGACTATAATGGGAGAAGTAGCTCGCGCTCTGAATTGGCTGGGATAGCCAAGCCCCCGCTAGCTCAGCCAATTAGCTCTTTTCTGTCTTTTTACTGTATTTTGAATTATCCCGCCGTGGATTCTGATGGGTCTAAACTTCTCCATAGGCTAGATTGGGTCTTTGTCGCTCCTATTCGATTGGCTGAGCTAGCCAGATCCCCGGTAGCTCAACCAATCACTCTTTCAGCATTTTTACTGTATTTTGAACTATCCCCGCCGTGGATTCTGATTGGTCTAAACTTCCCCATGGTTTTAAGGGTTTTCACTGTCGCTCCATCTGATTGGCCGCTTTATGCCGACCAATGAGAATAGCTTTCTGAATTTGAATTACTGTATTTCCTGGCAATTTCCAATATCCTAATTCTTGAATTAGGATATTGGAAAGAGATTTTGTTTTATGTATTTTTTATCTTATAGGTTTCAGCTCTTTTCCTGAGAATGTTGAACCCCTTTTATAAAGGCATTTTTTATTCATACCCCCCGGCCCCGACATGTGGAATGATTTCTCGCTGTTCCAGCCCTTCTCGCATCGGAACTTGTTTTTCGTGGCGAAAGCCCCCGCACGGCGCCTAAGTCCCGCACTGCGCCCATGTCCCCCGCACTGTGCCTCACACACACGGGCGAGGCGCAGGGAACTTATACCCGAATGTACGAGTGCACCGCCTCGGACGGCGAATCTAAGTCTCAGCGCGGCACTGCGACTCGGTCCCTGCACTGCGCCCCACACACTGGCCAGGCGCGGCGGACTTTTCCCCGCATGTATGACCGCACTATCTCCGGCGCCGAATCATAGGCGCAGCCCCGCACTGCGCCTCGGACCCGCACTGCACCTAAAACACTGGCGAGGCGCGGCGGACTTTACATGCTATGTATGAGCGCGCCCCGGCATAAATCAGGCGCAGATTCCGCCGGAAAACTAGCGGAAAGGTGCGCCCCGACCCGGCGAGATTCAAACATGTGGCCGATATTTCCTTTTCAATGTACTATTTTTCTTTTTTGATAGAACCTGTTGGTATTTTTCATGCTAACTTGACCTGTTTGTGTTTAGTTAACTGTCGATAACCCATTGACACATTGTTCCGGTTTTAAACAAGCTACCATATACAGTCAACCATAATCTGTAACGACAAATTTACATAAAATAACCTCTTCAGTTGACAAAGAGTTAATCTATTCTTAGAATTCAGACAATCTATTACTTGCAGAACAATTTCTGGATAAAAGTGTTTTCTATACGCCTTATGTAAGGAAGGAAGTCAGCAATTTAATGAATTTCTGAAGTTCAACCACTGAGGTCTACGCGACCAACTTAATTAAGAGAGTTGTACATGTCAAAATGCAGACACAAAAGCTTTGGAAGGTGCCGCAGTTTACCTTTGACCTTGAGAGTGCTTTGTACTTCTCCAGTGCATCTGTCATGCCAGGAGGTGAGTACGTTGCAGATTTTACAACAATTAGCCTGAATGCTTTGGTCAGGGAACCCCGATCCTTATCCCTTTAATTTGTGCAGAGTACCAGGTTGTCAATATCTTGTAAATTTCCTGTGTCATGCCTGATCAATGGCAGTGATTTATTAAGCAAGTATGGAAAGAGTGTTTCTGTAAATCATTTTGTGTCCAGCTAACCAGTAAATATTTATTTGAAACATCTTCTTGTTTTTGTTTTAGGTGACTGGTTACCCTAAAAAAGCATTTCACAAAAGTAAAATACACCCCACATTTTTGAAATATTTAACATACTTTTCATGGGATAAGACTGAAGATATGATGCCCTTATACAATGCAGAAGTCATGTAACAGCTTACAAGGGTATCAAATTTTGGGGTAATATGTAAAGGAAAACCAGCTCACCCTTATAGTTATATCAGCAATGTTCAGCAAACTTAGAAAAAAAGTTGTCCAGCTAACTTAAAGCTTGAATTTAAAATCCACGTTTATTAGAGATAGGTAAAAATAACCCCAAACCAGTAAAAACATCTACCCCGTTCAGCTCATACATCTTACCTTATCATACTTTACAATGAAGACAAATGCACACTTAAAATCAAACATCAAATTAAAACGTACATTGTGATTGTGTGCAAACCTACGTAACAGGAACAAAAAGATTTGATATAAATAACCAAACAAATTAATCACAATATGATACTTAATAATGTAAACTAAGATCCTGTCATATTTAGCCCAAATGGCAGTCTGTTTTTAAAAGTAAAATACCAAAATGACTCGCAGTTAAAAACCTCCGTCTGCGGGCCCCTCCTCTCACTGGTTGGCCATTAACTCTTCATTCCCTCACCAGAAGGTCTCAAAACTGTCCCGTGACTGAACCAATACATAAGGGCAACGCCCGCAATTAGCCAATTAAACCGCACGCTGGCCCTTTAAATTTACAAGAACCCCCGGGCCCCAGGGAAAGGGGCGAGCCCACGCCGCAGCTCGGACGGAGCAGGAACTGGTCCCGGTAAGTAGTTAGAGCAAGTGCCCCGCAGCTCGTCCCGCGGCCAGCGGCGCTACCTATAAACCCAGGAAAGGGCACACGGTGTGCCTATGGCCTGCAGCCGGAGCACTGCGCCACTCGCTACAAGCATTAAATAGAACACGTGATAGTCCCTTTTTAATTAAACATACTCAATGTAATAAAATCAAGTCTAGGGCTTTTTCAATCTCCTCTTATTTTTTCAAAACCCCCAAAAAAGCATGGAATTTCCAGAAATTAAATTCTTTTTGCCTATCTTTAAAATTAAGATCACTTTTAAAAATTGTTTCAAAATAGCTTGCAAGAAAACCCCACGTTGAGGCAAGTTACACCCAGTTTATTGAGTAAACAAATCTGCTGTCCCCACGGGCCTACGCTATTTGGGATGCTTAAATGTGGGATAATATACAAAAAAAGGGAAAAAAATGTTTACTCAAAAGAAAAACAGAAACATGGCCATACTCACTGCTAGTATAAGCGGAAATAACTGAACACACATAGAGCAAAAATATCAAATATTAGGTATTGGTTAACAATTAATGGCCCTATATTTAAGCCTGCAAGCTCCTTCACGCTCCTCACTTTTTTAGGTCCCCACACCCCCTTAAAAATCCACAAATATACAGAAAAATGGGAAAAATTTTTTACTCAAAAGAAAAACAGAAACTGCCATACTCACTGCTTTGTAAAAGCCGGAAATAAACTGAACACAGCATAGAGCAACACAGCCCCCATGCTATTAAAGAAAAATACCCTTGCAGCTGATTGGTGGTAATCCATAAATCTCTCCACTAGTGGACAGAAAGCTGCACCTTAAATTTACAAATATTCACATAGCATGCAAAAAAAGCCAAAAAGCCCCAGTACCATACGTTGGAGACTAAAAAAGAAAGCAAAAACACCCGTAAGACAGACCGTCGCACACCTTCAATGTATGAGGGAGCGGCTGCTGGTATTCACTGCATCCAACCCCCAGTACTGTTGGGCAAAAAAACCTATTTTCACATATGGAAAAATATCAAATATTTAGGTAAAATTTGGTTAACATAATTGCCACTATATTGTAACCTGCACTCCTTCACGGCTCCTCACTATTGCAGGGGCCCTTACACCCCTAAAATCCAAAATATACAGAAAAAGGGGAAATTTTTTTACCCCAAAAGAAAACCAAAAAACGCCATTACTCACGCAATTAGAAGCTGAAATGAAACTGAACACAGCATAAGGCAACACAGGCCCCCATGCTATTAAAGAAAAATACCCAGGTGCAGCTGATTGGTGGTAATCCATATATCTCTCCACTAGGTGGACAGAAAGCTTTCCCTTAAATTGACATTTTTTTCACATAGCATGCAAAAAACCCCCAATACTATACGTTGGAGACTATACAGATGCAAAAATACCCGTAAGACAGCCGCTCGCACACCTTCCATGCATTGAGGGGCGGCTGCCCGGTATTCTACTTGCATCCAATCCCCATAAATTATGGGCAAAAAAAACTATTTTTTACATACTGGAAAAATATCAAAAAATGAGTATTGGTTAACAAAATGGCCACTATATTGTAACCTGCAAGCCTCCTTTACGGCTCAATTTTTGCATGCTATGTGAATAGATGTCAATTTAAGGTGCAGCTTTCTGTCCACCTAGTGGAGAATGTATATACCAAAAACACTGCACCTGGGAATTTTTTTTTTTAATACATGGGGCCTGTTTTGCCTCTATACTGGTTCAGTTTCATTTCAGCTTTACTAGCAGTGAGTATGCCAATTTCTGTTTTTTTTTTTGATAAAAAGTTTTAAATGTGGACACAGCGATCATTTCTGCGGTGTATTAGTCAATCACCTCTTTAAATCTTTCCACTAAAATGAATATTTTTTGAAACAATATATAAATTGTAACACTCATTTTGTTATCTATCTTGTATCATGTTTGCAATGCCATGTCCAATATGTTGGATATACAACATGCATCTTTCAGATGCGAAATCCGCAATTATGCAGTGAGTATCGGCTGTGTCCCGCCACTGCATTCCACAGCATGCCGGCAGTATAGAGACCCTCATGGTGCAGGGAACCGAAAGAGTTACCATATTTTTCGGACTATAAGGGGCACGGGATTATAAGGCGCATTATAATGAGCGCCTTTAATTTGTCTTGGTTCATATAAAGGCGCACTGGATTATAAGGTGCGGCACATTAAATAAAAAAAAGCTTAAAAAACCCCAACCAAACTTTAAATTCAACACTTTCACAATAAGGGCCATGTTCACACGGCTTATTTGGGCTTGGGTTGGAGCCCTACGTCGCCGTATTTGCGCTTCAGTAGGGGTCCAATCCGTCCCCGTAAAAACGGGAATCCCCATTCTCATGAGAACTATGGGTTCCTCTCTCTTTAAAAACCGCTCGGCAATCCCCGGGCGGGGGGAAAGTACTGTGAATTTTTACCCGGCCCCGTTTAAAACCTGCACGCGCCGGGTAATTTCGGGCGAAACCGCCCCCCAAACGCCGGGAAAAACCTGTGAACCAGGCCAACTCTTAACTTTTTAAATTTGTAACAAAAGTCAAACATTTACAATCCCCCGGGCCCTATCGCTTTTTTAAATGGTCCTGCCCCCCGTGTAAAGAATGGGGAATGTAGTTCCGTCACAATATATTGCCACACTTAATGACACGATTTTCAACGATTTGTACGATTCGGAATGAAAATTTACTAAAAATTAAATCATTCAAAAATCAAATGTCACTAAAAAGCTGTAAATAACCACGAGTCCATTTTGGTTTTTTAGGGTATGTCTCATGCAGTGGACAAAAAAAACCCACCTGAAAAGGAATTCTAAAAACGTTTTATGAAACTGATTTTCTGTCCACGCTGTCAAAAGCAGCTAAAAAACGTCCGTTTTTTAACGTTTTTTTGGGGGCCCTTTGCTCTGCTTTTTAATTATTTTCAAATTAAGCCATTGGGTTAAACTACACCCCACAGGGAGTTTTAAAATGTTAAATCATTCCTTTAATCATGTAACCATTGTTAGCCATTGTCCCCTTTTTGTGCTCTGCTGCTCTACTGCTTTAATTAAATTTTTGCCCCCAGATTCTTCACCCAAAAACCACAAAAACCCACATTATCTTTTGCATACAGGGAAGATAATGTATTAGCGCAAAAACTGTAAAGAAAAGGATTTTAGTGCCAAAATCCCAAAAAAACCGATTTTTGCGCCCAAATTTTCCCTAAAAAAAAAAATATTTTTAAGTGTCAAAACGGATCATTTTTTAGCGCAAAAATTTTTAAAATATTGAACTAGCCCCCCAAATCCCAAAAAACGGGTTATGCCGCCGAAAAACCGTAAAAAATTTTTTTATTTCGTCAAAGCTAGATCACTTTATTAGCGCCCCAAAAACTTAAGATACGGATTTTAGCCCAAAAGCCAAAAAAACTTCTTCCCAAAAACCGTAAAAAACTTTTTTTTGGCGCAGAAGCGAGATAACGTTATAACGGCAAAACGTAAAAAAAATTTTTTAGGGCAAAAAACTAAAAAAAAAAGATTTTTGCGCAAAATCCTAAAAAAAACGTATTTTTGCCCCCAAGGCGAGATAACGTTATTTGGCCAAAATCTGTAAAAAAAATTATTTTAGTGCCAAAAAACGTAAAAAATGGATTCTGCCGCCAAAATCCGTAAAAAACGGATTCTGCCGCCAAAATCCGTAAAAAAAACGTATTTTCAGCATCAGTAGCAAGATAACTTTATTAGCGCCAAAATATGTTTAGAAAAGGATTTTAGCATCAAAAATCTGTAAAAAAAACACAGATTCTGATGCCAAAATCTGTAAAAAAACGTATTTTTAGCGAAAAAATATGAATTGCGCAAAAATCTTTAGCGACCAAAGCATGATCATTTTATTACAAAAGGTACTGGCAGGCAGGGTGGGAGGCAATGAGTGGTTCAGAAAGATACATTTTTGTGATAAGCAGATGTCCGTGGGGTGCAAAAAGTCAATTCAGCTCTATTCCCATAATGTCTTGTGACATGGTCTAACAAAGAAGTTGAGGGTGTGTGCTCAGAATCATATCCAGAGATTGTCTTTTCAAAATTGATTTATGAGTGCTGTTAACATTGCTGCAGTGGTTAAAGGGATGGTGGGTCAAACTGTCAGTACTCAGATCATATGCTGCATACTGCATCAAATTGGTCTGCATGGCTGTTGTCCCAGAAGAAAGCCTCTTCTAAAGATGATGCACAAGAAAGCCCCCAGTTAACTGAAAACAAGCAGATTAAGGACATGGATCACTGGAACCATGTCCAGTGGTCTGATGAGACCAAGATAAACGTATTCAGTTCTGATGGTGTCAAGCGTGTGTGTTGCGGTTAGCCAGCAGAGGAATGCAAAAACAAGTGTCTTGCCTACTGTCAAGCATTGTCTTGGGAATGTCATGGTTTGGGGCTTCATAAGTGCTGCTGGCTGTGGGGAGCTACAGTTCATTGAGGGAACAATGGATTCCAACATGTACTGGGACATATTGAAACAGATCATGATACCCTCCCTTTGAAAACTGGGCCACAGGGCAGTATTCCAACATTATAACGACCCTAAATTCACCTCCAAGATGACCATTGCCTTGCTAAAGAAAATGAGGGTAAAAGTGCTGGACTGGCTAAGCATGTCTCCAGACCTAAACCCTATTGAGAATCTGTGGGACAAAAAACTAACACCAAGTCCGTCCAAAAAAAATGGACAACTAAATTCTCTGAAGAAAAAACTGTGACTTTAAGGCCATGTTCACACGGCTTAAAATGGGCCGTATTTCGGTCCGTAATTACGCGCCGAAGTGCGCCAATTACGGGCCAAAAACGGCCCATTCATTACGGTAATTCACAGGTCTCATAGAGAACTATGGATTACGTCTCCTCTCCCCGCCCGGCGAATCCGCCGGGCGGGGAGATAATTGACATGTCACTTTCTAGCGGCGTATATGCGCCGCTAGCAGTGATAGTCTATGGGCCGGCGAAGTGCCGGCCCCCTGCTTACTCCCCCGCTCCCGCCCCGCCCCCGTCCACACGGCGTAATTGCGGGGCGAAATTACGTCCCGCAATTAAGCCGTGTGAACATAGCCTAAGGAGAGAAGATGGAATGAGCTGCTTCTTCTTTCTTGACTTGTCACTAATGATTTATCCAGAGCAACAGGGGCCTTCTTAAAGGGTGCCGCAGGAACGTGCGAGCCCCAAACCACCAATGACATTCACTCTTGAAAACCTCAATCAGTTCCCTCAGGTCAGACTGCTGAACCTATAAGCCAAGGAGAGCATATTGGCATAATACAGACAGAAAGGGAAAATAATCAACTGCTAAGGGCTACTGACTCTGTTTGTCTCCCAACTTTATGGCTGAGGGGTTCCTCCATTCATAAAATGCCTCTAATGTATCTAGTAAGAAAAAAACTTTTAGTCATATTAGATTACATTAATATTTTTTATTGTTAATTTTATTGATTATTTTGATGACTTAAAAAATCAAAAAAATTTACAGTGTCACATGATTTCACGACACAGAGATTCAACTGTCACCACTGTTGAGAAATACAACCATGCTAAATAATAAGCTTTATTTATATAGCATCAACAAATTCCCAAATTCCGCAGCACCTTAAATGCTTTCTGTAATTTTAAAGAATTTTTCAGGATTTTTCAATACAGAGGTGAGGACAGTGGTAAAATAAAAAATAACTGGTTCTCACCTCCAGAGCCGTTTTAACAGAATTATGGGCCCCTGGGCATAGCCCTGCATGGGCCCTGCCAAATACCTGACATTTACTCTTGGCAATGCCTCAAGCCCTCCCCTCTCCCAAGCACACCCATATTATCACCCCACTTATGTCTTGGGACACGGCAGCCTGCATCCTACAAGACTATGTGGCAGGGAGCCTTTGCTTCCCTTCTCCCCATGGTTTTTAACTGTTTGCACATCCTAAAAAACACATAAACCGTTAAATAAGCAAAGCCAACCAAGGGATCAGGGTATGTTTCTTGTATTCCTGGGACATACATACATTGCTTGGGGCCCCTATACTTGTTGGGCCCCTGGGCAACTGCCTACATCTCAACTTCATGTCAGTGCCTTCTCAGCTCCTGTGGTCCCCCAGCAGTAACATTGTCACGGTTGGAGGTGGTGGATCCTCTGGACCACCGCAAGCGATGGCATAAGCCACGCCAGTGAGCGGAATCTAAGTAGGTCCCGGTTTTCACCAGAGCCCGCTGCAAAGCTGGATGGACTTCCTGCGGTAGGAGTCTACCAGGTCGCTACCCCTGACGTGACTTGCTTGCTGAGGCAGCCGAGGTTTAGCGTGGTACAAAATCGGAAGGCAGGCTCGTAGTCGGGGAGAGGCAGGAAGGTCAGGACAGGCGGCAAAGGTTCGTGGTCATGGACAGGCAGGAAGGTCAGGGCAGACGGCAAGGTTCGTGGTCGAGGGACGAAGGCAAACGGTACGGTACACGGTAATCAGAACAAGGCTTCAGGAACGCTTTCTCAATAGGCAATGGGTACTAAAGATCCGGCAGGGTAACGAGGAAAAGGCAGGCTTAAATAGGGGCAGCAACCGGAAATAGCCAATTACCGGTGCGCTTGCCCTTTAAATATAACAGTGCCGGCGCGCGCGCCCTAGGGAGCAAGGCCACGCGCACCGCGGGACAGGGGCTGCAGCAGGAGCGTGGCTGGGTAAGTACACGGGCGGACAGGCAGGGGGATGAGCGCGCGACCCGGGATGAGGGTCGCAGGGGCATCCGTGCCAAAGGTTCACATGTCTTTGCAGCCAACCACCACCCTCATCAATCTCAAGTTGTACATGCTAGTACAGAATACTGAAGCCAGTGAAACCCCCGTTAGAATTCGGATTGCCATTCTTCATTTGTTTACTGATGATTTAAGAATTTTTTAAGCTATTGCCACATGGTGTGGATAAGAAATTTAAGGTGAGTTTTAGGTGTTGGGTCGCTGCTATACTATTGAGGCTTTCTTTACTTTCCCGAAAACAGGAAGGCTTTGAATAAAGCAATGACTGAACATGTGCAATGCTGCTCCATTCAAATCTATGGGACCTACAAAGATAGCTGAGTGCTGTACTTGGCTATCTCAGTTGGTCCCGTAGACTTTGAATAGAAGAGAATTGCTCATGTTCAGCCATTGCCACATTCAAAGCCTTCCTAACTGCTAGAGCGCAGTAAGAAAGAACGGTGCACTTGGGGCCTTGGAATCATAGATTCCCATGGTCTATAAATCCCATAATTTGCTATGAAAGAAATCCAACAGAAAAACACTGCTAAAAATACATGTACTTATATACAATGGACCTCATTTATCAAATCTGTCTAGCAGTTAAACTCTTTGTTGCCCATAGCAACCAATCAGAGCTCATTTATTCTGAAACTTCTCTGAGCTCTGACTGGTTTTTATGGGCAACAAAAACAGATTTACAGTTAGGCTCTGTCTGCACAGTGCAGGTATTTGATCGGATTTACAGCTGATTCAGTATTTATAATCCGCTGAAAATCTGACTGTGACCCATAGACCACTCCGAGCTGTAGTCTATACAGCAAAGATTTTTTACCGAGGACTTCTAAACTGCCAGCGAAAGAGAGAACATGTTCTATTTTCATCAGATTTCTGTTGAATTCCCGTAGCCTCAATGTACGTGGCCGGTGGGAAATCCGAAATCCAACTGTGGTTTGTGCGGTGTGGTGAAGTTTAATACTCGACGGCAATGGTCCTCTTGTCTTTACAGTAAATTGTTAGTGTAGGAACTCTCAAGACATGAGGACCATTGCCGTTGGTTGCAAGCTTGCGTACCGGGGCTCCTGTACCAATTAATACCTCATATTTAAAATTTTTCCATTATGTCATATTTTTTATCTGCCCAACAGTGCTGGGAAGCAGAGGGTGTTTGTGTTTTGTGTTGGACACCCAGAAAGTGCTGGGCAGCCCGCCTAATCTAATAACATGGGTGTCACTCAGGGTCGGGACGATGGGTAGGCAGAGGTAGGCATTCGCCTAGGGCACCACCTCTGCCTGTCACGTGGGGGGCGCACAAACATTACTGTATAACAGTCCTTCATCAATTTATAAAGTTGTGGCTGCCTGACTGCAGCGCTGTTAGGCCGTGTTCACACTGCTTATTTCGGCGCGGATTGGCGCCGTACTGCGCGCCGGATTTGCGCTGCAGTACGGCGCCAATCCGTCGCAGTAATTACGGTAATCCACTGCTCTCATAGAGAACCGTGGATTCCGTCGCTCCTACGCGCTCGGCGAACCCGCCGGGCGGGGAGAAAGTGACACGCACATTATTTATGGCGCGGACGTGCCATAGATAATGCATTGTCTATGGGGCCGGCGAGCAGCTCCCCCACCGCGCCCCCGCCCCGCCCCCGCACCCGCTCCTTATTCACGCCGGAATTGCGAGCGCAATCCGGCTCGCAAATCCGGCGTGAATAAGCCGTGTGAACGGGGCCTTATCGGCAGCTGTTGCTGCTCGGCCCGCCCCTTACTCAGCTGCGTGGCACCTGTGGTCATGTGCTCAGCAGCAGATGCCTCAGTTCTGTCTGCCGAGTGCCCGTATGTTGCTCCTGTGTGGCAGCGGCGGCAGACACGCAGGTAGAGTCGGAGCAGTCAGAGACAGTCAGTCAGTCACAGTCTGAGACTGCTCCGACTCTACCTGCGTGTCTGCCGCCGCTGCCACACAGGAGCAACATACGGGCACTCGGCGGCCAGAACTGAGGCACGTAGCTGCGCGGCGCCTGTGATCATGTGCTCAGCAGAAGACGGTGTAAGCAGCGGAGTAAGGAGTGGGCCGAGCAGCAGCCGCCGATAACAGCGCTACAGACAGGCAGCCACAACTTTATAAGTCGGTGAAGGACTGTTGTACAGTAAGTGTAGCCACTCAGTGACTGAGCAACGGTTCACAAAAGTGGACCATAGCCCCTATAGCCCTGCCTGCCTATATATCTAGACCCTATAGCCCTGCCTGCCTATATCTACCCCCTATAGCCCTGTCTGCCTATATATCTAGCCCCTATAGCCCTGTCTGCCTATTTATATAGCCCTATAGCCCTGCCTATATATCTAGCCCTGCCTATATATCAAGCCCCTATAGCCCTGCCTGCCTATATATCTAGCCCCTCTAGCCCTGTCTGCCTATATATCTAGCCCCTATAGCTCTGCCTGCCTATATATCTAGCCCTGCCTGCCTATATATCTAGCCCCTATAGCCCTTCCTGCCTATATATCTAGCCCCTATCGCCCTGCCCGCCTATATATGGCCCCTATAGCCCTGCCTGCCTATATATATGGCCCCTATAGCCTCCCCAAAGCCTTGCCTGCCTATATATATATATATATATATATATATATATATATATATGGCCCTATAGCCCAGCCTGCCTATATATAGCCCCTATAGCCTCCCCAAAGCCCTGCCTGCCTATATATAGTCTCTATAGCCTCCTTAAAGCACTGCCTGCCTTTATTTATGGCCCTGTACCCTACCCTTTGCCCTGCCTGCCTATATATAGCCCCTATAGCCTACCCTATGCCCTGCCTGCCTATATATTTGGCCCCTATAGCCTACCGTGTGCCCTTCCTGCCTATATATATGCCCCCTATACCCTTCCATTCCTTGTATATCGGTATAATGCATGGATTTTTCATACACAACATACTTCATATAAATACATCCCAATAAACTCCACCTACTCCACTGTTGTGTGTCAGGATTGTGTTTTTTTCCCCCCTTATTTTACCTAGCTGGGGAGGGCGCAGGTACGTGTGTTAAGCTAGGGTAAGTTTTAGTTTTAAGTTTTTTTTGAGGGGGGGGGGGGCGCCATTGGTCGCACTTGTCTAGGGCACCAAAATGCCTTGTCCCGGCCCTAGTGTCACTAATAGGTCGTAAGCCAGCATGGTGTACCACACGTATCTGTATTTATGGCACCCTTTTGTATCGCCTTATTTATATGCAATTGTAGTACCAGCAATCACGCCCCATCATGCATTGAGGGTATGTGAGTGGTTGTTTTATTGGTATTTTTGCATTTGTGCAATCTCCCCATACATTATACTGTGGCTTTTCTGCATGCTGGTATGAACAGGTATTAAGTTAATGTGCAGTTTTTATCATCTAATTTTTTCCCTAGCAGTGGGGTATGTGAGCTGCTGCTCAGTAATTAGCTGCACCTGTTAATTTTTCCCAGGTAGCATATAGGTCATAGATGTCTGCTACTGGGTTCAGTCTAGTCCAGCTGTCGTTTTTTGAGTAAGTAATGTCTCATTTTTTGTATGTTTTTTCTGTAAATTATTAGACTAAAAAAAGGCAAGAAAAATGCCACAAAAAGTGTTTTTTTAAAGAAATAAAATGTTTTGTGTCACCAGTCTTTCACACACATTTCTTTTATTTAAAAAAAAAAAAAAACCTTGTAAAAAATGCTATACATGTCAAACACTTTTAGGGCTTGTCCCATTGTATTTTGGTATATCTGGAAACTGACATGCAATGCTCTCCCATAGACTTTAATAGTAAATACGTGCAACAGTCCCTACTGAACGGGTTTTCTGCCAGGCGATTTTTTGACACCGCCGGCAGTCTGAAAAACTGTGTGAAGGGGGATGGCTTGAATTTGCCGACGGCTTACAAAAGCCGTCCCCCTGTGTGCCAAATAAAGACAAAATACTGTTCGGAAATTCTGACCGGATTTTGTTTTTTGCAGTGGGAACGCACACATAATGGGATTTTTCAAGTTCTATAAAGAAGCTAATGGGAAAAAATACCAAAAAATTGCTGTATCCAGAGCATACTGCATTGTGGAAAAGGCTCTGGCCTGAACCTAAAATGCTTTGTATGAAGACTTTGTAATGTTTCAACATTAGACTGCACAGTACTATCTGGTCACCATGTTTTTTTACACTACCATCAAAATATTTCTTTTCACATATTGACAAGTAATATGCTACTGTTATATGGAAGTTTTGAGTGGTTATTTTTTTTTAATATAATTAAAGTTTCTCTAATTACATGACTTTCTCTTTCTTTCTTCTGCGAGCTCTGATAGCACAGCAGTGAGAGGATTGCTTCATGATCTGTTTCCTGGCTGGCTATGGCCTGAGAAGTGTAAGGCCGAGTTCACACGGCTTATTCACGACGTAATTGCGGAACGGATTTCGCCTGCAATTACGCTGTGTGCTCGGTAGCGAGGGCAGGGCAGGGGAGCCGGAAGCTCGCCGGCCCCATAGACATTCATTATCCACTGCGCATATACGCAGTGAATAATTGACATGTCCCTTTCTCCCCGCTCGCCGTATTTCGCGAGTGGGGAGAGGAGACGGAATCCATAGTTCTCTATGAGAACTGTGGATTACCGTATTGACTGGGACAGATTTCAGCCCATAATTTGTGCAGTACAGTGCACATTACGGGCTGAAATCCGTCCCAAAATAAGCCGTGTGAACATAGCCTAAAAGTGTAAATACAAGAAACCAGTGTCGGACTGGTGGGTCTGGGGCCCACAGGGGAGTTGATCTCGGGGGCCCACCATACTGTACATGAAAATATTACCGGCCTCTCGGACATAAATGCGCCCATTTTACCACATAATACAGTGTGCAAAACAGAACTGTATTGTGTAGTACAATAGCAAGTGAGTCACACATTTGTTCATCTAACATATCATAGACACATGGCTAAGTAGCTCCATCCATATCCCCCTCCACCCACATACAATATCCCCCTCCACCCACATACAATATCCCCCTCCACGTTTCCCTTGGTCACGCACCTCGCCACCTTCTAAAATAAACACCAGCAAGAAGGTAAAAGTGTAACTCCTATCACAGGGTCAGGTGTTCCCTCACTCTTACAATCAGGGACACATGTACACTGCCACTATACCCGCGCCGATATAACCTACAACACCGCCATATAGAGACCACATAGAGGTCAGACACCAGCTCAGGTATAACCTACAACACCACCATATAGAGACCACATAGAGGTCAGACACCAGCTCAGGTATAATCTACAACACTGCCATATAGAGACCACATAGAGGTCAGACACCAGCTCAGGTATAACCTACAACACCACCATATAGAGACCACATAGTGGTCAGACACCAGCTCAGATATAACCTACAACACCGCCATATAGAGACCACATAGTGATCAGACACCAGCTCAGGTATAACCTACAACACCGCCATATAGAGACCACATAGAGGTCAGACACCAGCTCAGGTCACATCACATTACAATATAAAAAATAACCCCTGAAATGAGGGACTCACCGGAGACGTCTTGACTGAGGAGTCGTTCTCTTCTCTTGAGTCGTTCTTTTTCCCTTCTCTTCTGCATCCGTTCCACACCGTCATGATGACTTGTCCCGGCCACAACTCATCCCTGCAGAAATTACACACAAATATCTTAGAATCCTCAATTTTCCAGCATCTCTTTACCCATTCCCACCACTGTACAAACTACCCAGGGGTGGGAGAGCGGGTACAAGCCTAGTATCCTAAGGGGTTGGAGGGTGGGGAGAGGCCCCAGGTAACTAGATAGGCCCTCTTTAGGTAGGTATGCCCTCGCTGGATAAGTTGGTAGGCCAGCCCCAGGCAGCCTGGTGAGTACCTAGCCACAGGTGGGTAGGTAAATAGCCCCCATGTAGATAAGCAGGCCCCAGTTAGGAAAGTAGATAGGCTACAGTTAGCTTGGTGTCCCAATTAGTTAGGCTATAGGTAGGTGGTTGCCCCCAGTTAGGTAAGCTGTAGGTAGTTAGGGTCCCCTTTATATAGGCTGCAAGCAGTTAGGGACGCCCTTTAGGTAGTATACAGGCAGTTAGGGCCTCCTTTAGGTAGTTTACAGGCACTTAGGGCCTCCTTAGGTAGTATACAGGCAGTTAGGGGTCTCCTTTAGGTACTATTCAGGCAGTTAGGGGTCTCCTTTAGGTAGTGTACAGGTAGTTAGGGGCCTCCTTTAGGTAGTATACATGTAGTTAGGGGCCTCCTTTTGGTTGTGTGCAGGAAGTCAGGGCCCCCCCCCCTTTAGCTACTGTGTAGGTAGTCAGAGCCCCCTTAGTATTTAGGTAGCCAGGGCCCCCTGTAGGTAGCCAGGGCCCCCCTTGTAGTCAGGGCCCCCCTGGAGGTAGTCAGGGCCCTCCCGTGGCGGTAGCTTGGGCCCCCCTTGTAGCCAGGCCCCCCTGGCA
Source organism: Phyllomedusa bahiana (assembly GCA_025379985.1). Classification (NCBI taxonomy): domain Eukaryota; kingdom Metazoa; phylum Chordata; class Amphibia; order Anura; family Hylidae; genus Phyllomedusa; species Phyllomedusa bahiana. Next base: position 18,739 of record JAODAL010032725.1, read on the forward strand.
GTCAGGGCCCCCTGTAGGTAGCCAGAACCCCCCTTGTAGTCAGGGCCCCCCTGTAGGTAGCGAGGGCCCCCCTGTAGGTAGCGAGGGCCCCCCTTTGTAGCCAGGGCCCCCCCATGTAGGTAGCCAGGGCCCCCCTATAGGTAGTCAGGGCCCCCCTTGTAGCCAGTCCCCCCTAGTAGTCAGGGCCCCCCTTCTAGCCAGGCCCCCCTAGGAGTCAGGGCCCCCTCTTGCAGCCAGTCAGGGCCCCCCTAGTAGTCAGGGCCCCCCTTGTAGCCAGGCCCCCCTAGTAGCCAGCCAGGGCCCCCCTAGTAGTCAGGGCCCCCTTTGTAGCCAGGCCCCCCTAGTAGTCAGGCCCCCCTAGTAGCCAGCCAGACCCCCTAGTAGTCAGGGCCCCCCTTGTAGCCAGCCAGGGCCCCCCTAGTTGTCAGGGCCCCCCTTGTAGCCAGCCAGGGCCCCCCTAGTAGTCAGGGCCCCCCTTGTAGCCAGGCCCCCCTAGTAGTCAGGCCCCCCTAGTAGCCACCCAGGTCCCCCTAGTAGTCAGGGCCCCCCTTGTAGCCAGGGCCCCCCTTGTATCCAGCCAGGGCCCCTATTGTAGCCAGGCCCCCCTAGTAGTTAGGGCCCCCCTAGTAGTCAGGGCCCCCCTTGTAGCCAGGGCCCCCCTAGTAATCAGGGCCCCCCTTGTATTCCAGGACCCCCTTTTGCAGCCAGGCCCCCCTCGTAGTCAGGGCCCCCCTAGTTGTCAGGGCCCCCCTTGTAGCCAGGACCCCCTTTTGTAGCCGGGCCCCCCTAGTAGTCAGGGCCCCCCTTGTAGCCAGGACCCCCTTTTGTAGCCAGGACCCCTAGTAGTCAGGGCCCCCCTTGGAGCCACGACCCCCTTTTGTAGCCAGGCCCCCCCTAGTAGTTAGGGCCCCCCTAGTAGTCAGGGCCCCCCTAGTAGCCACCCAGGTCCCCCTAGTAGTCAGCGCCCCCCTTGTAGCCAGGGCCCCCCTTGTAGCCAGGGCCCCCCTTGTAGCCAGGGCCCCCTTGTATCCAGCCAGGGCCCTATTGTAGCCAGGCCCCCCTAGTAGTTAGGGCCCCCCTAGTAGTCAGGGCCCCCCTTGTAGCCAGGGCCCCCCTAGTAATCAGGGCCCTCCTTGTATTCAAGGACCCCCTTTTGCAGCCAGGCCCCCCTAGTAGTCGGGGCCCCCCTAGTAGTCAGGGCCCCTTTTGTAGCCGGGCCCCCCTAGTAGTCAGGGCCCCCTAGTAGCCAGGACCCCCTTTTGTAGCCAAGACCCCTAGTAGTCAGGCCCCCCTTGTAGCCAGGACCCCCTTTTGTAGTCAGGCCCCCCTAGTAGCCAGGCCCCCCTTTTGTAGCCAGGCCCCCCTTTTGTAGCCAGGCCCCCCTTTTGTAGCCAGGCCCCCCCCTTGTAGCCAGGGCCCCTTTTTGTAACCAGGCCCCCCCTTGTAGTCAGGGGCCACTTTTTGTAGCCAGGCCCCCCTTGTAGTCAGGGACCCCTTTTTGTAACCAGGCCCCCCTTGTAGCCATAGCCCCTTTTTGTAGCCAGGCCCCCCCTGTAGTCAGTGGCCCCATTTTGTAGCCAGGCCCCCCCCTTGTAGTCAGGGGCCCCTTTTTGTAGCCAGGCCCCCCCCTTGTAGTCAGGGGGCTCCTTTTTTGTAGCCAGGCCCCCCCGTGTAGTCAGGGGCTCCTTTTTGTAGCCAGGGCCCCTTTTTGTAGCCAGGCCCCCCCTTGTAAACAGAGCCCCTGTGGGTAGTTTAAAAAAAAATAAAACAACAAACAGCCACTTACCTGGCTCGGGCTCCTGCTCTGGCCGCTCCGAGGTGCCGCTGGCTCCGTACTGCCGCCCTGCATACGCGGCGTGGTGATGTGACGTCACCGCGCCGCCTACGTCAGCAGTAGGGGCCGCCGCCCGGCAGGCTGAAGGCCTAATGCGTTCAGCCTGCCGGGGAGATCAGCAGAGCACAGCGCTAGTGGCGCTGTTCTCCGCTGACACCGCGCAGCCCCGGGAGTCGGGGACATTAGTCCCCAGCTACCGGGCCGGTCTCTGGGCGCTCGGGACGCAGGTCCTGGGCGTCCAGGGACCGGATGCGCGGACGGGACCCGGGGAGCGACGGCACTACCTCTGGGGCCCCCGCAGCTCGGGGGGCCCACCGAGGGATTCCCCGGTCCCCCAGCGGCCCAGTCCAAGCCTGCAAGAAACCCCCTCCCCAGTGCAGCGAAAGATTACCCCATTATCCTTCCATGTATTGCTATGTATATCACAGTGGTCCAGTCTTATCTTCTCTATCCCTTTCCAAACAACAATAGAGTGATCATTAGGTCATTACCTACTATTTGTAATGAGACTACATAGAGATGAGCAGCACCTGCTGTGAAGTGAGATTAGTCTTCCCTGCACTTCAGGAGTTTTTATTTCTCAGCTAGAGAAGGGCAATATCTTACATGTAATTTTTAATTGCACAGGACTAAAGAAATAAAAAAAGCCAAAAAATAAAAAAAATATATTTTCCCAGGAATATTGATGTAAAGTGTCACTTTACAAAATACCAATAGAAATGCTGAGAAAAATGCAGTAAAGAATGTGTATGATTTTTGCTTTAAAATAGGGAGTGAACCAGTGATCAAGTGCATCAAGGTGAAGATGAAGGTTGGGCCAATTTATGGATTTCTTTTTTTTAGAAAGTAATGTGCTTCTATAAAAACAAGTGGCTGAAGGAAAGAAAAAGCAGGGAAAAAATAACTTAATGCTTTTCAATCCAACCAGGGCTGTGGAGTCAGAGTCGGAGTCGGAGGTTTGGGAAATTGAGGAGTCGGAGTCGGGGCTTGGGCTTGCCGACTCCACAGCCCTGAATCCAACAACTATTTTTTTTAACTTCTGAGACTGAAAGTGGGGGTACATCCTCAATCCTGGGCACCAACAGAGCTTGTCTCACCCCGTCTGCTTTTGGACTTCCCAGTGAAACGTGCTCTCGCTCCCTTCCCTTTCTTTTTTATAATGCAGACACAAGAACCAATAGTAGTCCAAATATATTCAAAAGTTACTTTATATCAAAATGCAATCACCCATAACCTCCGGGTTCATTACACATATAATAACAACGACTCCTGTACTCCGTTAGGCAAATATTTCTTACAGCATTCAACGCATATAGAGTAAAAAGTCTCTGTAAATGTTACCGACTGTTTCACACGCAGGGAGAGTGGTTGCAACTGTCTCAGTTCATTTCAAGCGCCAACACCAGTGATGTTTTGGAGGGAACTCCTCCTTCTTCAGACAGGCGCACATTGTGACGATCCTCCTACTTACTTGCAGTATCCTGCAGCATTTCGTTTTTACTTATTCTGTCTTGATCAGCAATAGATACAATAGCACTGATGCTGCCTTTATTAGTCTTGGGGCTCATAAATGGTTCCTTAGCCTACATAGTGTAAATTCATCATGCTTTTTTCTATCTTTAAGGAAATGTTGTACAGAGAAAACTTAGTCACAATTTGTCTCTTTTTACTATATGTTCAGTTTATGGCTTTGCAGCCGCTGTGCCACAGTCAGGGCCATTCCTTGAGGCAGGCAGGGTGGGCAACAAAACTTTGTACGAGGAAAACTATTGCTTGCCATGAGCAATCAATCCCAGCACCCATGATAAATTTAACCTGTACTGTGATTAGTAGCTGTGTCAGCATATACAATTTTGTATTGTATTTGTAATGATTTCTTCATGGAATAAGGTTTTGTATTGAATTTGACAAAATTTAATATGTGTGAAAATGGTAAAGAAAAACAAAGCATTATATTTAATAAAAACAAAAAACAAACACCTAAAGGATTAAAAGGATAAAAAGGATTACAGCTGAGTAGAAAATCGCTAAAAATTGCTAGTCAGTGCCTGGCCATTAACTAGAAGACAGGATGAAGGGGTTAAATCACATGTTCTGCAGGAGTTTCATTGTCTCCCCACTAGATGGTAGTAGAAGCATACCAATAATAAGCTCCTCTTATGAGATATTTTGCTATGTTATATCGTCTCATTAACTATGTAAATATTGAATGCTTAGCTACTATAATTACTATTATATTTCTACTGTCTTAAACTAATGCTCTTTTTACACCACGTCTGGCAGCTTAAGGCTTGGTTCACATCTGTGTCAGATCTTCAGTTGAGAACCTCCGGTGAAAACGGACGCCTAGGGATCTGTTTCACAATGGACACCCCCGGCGCCTGGCGGATCCTATTAATTACAATGGGTCTGGTGGGTTTCCACCATAGCGTCCATCGTTAATACAGAAAAAATAACAGCAAGCTGCGTTATGTTTCCAACAGAGGATGCGACAGAGGTTCCAAACAGAACCTCCAATGCATATGTGAACCAAGCATCAAGGTACATGCCAAGAGAAGCATAGTCATCCACAGGGATCATTATAAAAAGAAGGATATATATATATATATATATATATATATATATATATATATATATATATATATCTTATATTATATATATATATTATATTATATATATATATATATATATATATAATATTGTGGCCGGGCGACCTTAGGCGGTCGCATGGTGCTGCCACTAGATGGCGTACGTGCCACCGAGAGCCTGGTCTCGGTGGGGGAAGCCAGGTATTGTCGGTCAGCAGCATTAGGTTGCTGACCCTTGTACCTAGCATGGCTAATGTCTAGCCATTAAGGGCTGGCCTTCCCGGAACAACTGCAGATGGGTGTGTGGTTGTTCCCACGTTCCAGGTCCCTATGGTCCAGCCCAGGTATTGGGTAGGTCTCTGGAGACTGATTAAAGGCCTCCCACTCCAGGTGTTCGGGGGGGGGGCGTGGTCTGCTATTTGGAGTGGAGCAGCAGAGAAGCCAAGTAGAAGGGCTCTGGCCTCAAGGCTGGTATTGCCACAGTAGGAGTACTGTGGTTTTGGTGGTCCTGTGTGGTAGACACAGATCACTGGGTAGTGAGGGACTCACTGTATGTTTATAGGTAGTGGCTAGATGGCCGAGGTTTTGTTTATGTTTGGTTGCTGTATGTTTATCCGGAGACTGAATAAAGCTGACGCCTGGTGTTGGAGTGCTATATATTGGAGTGCCAGCCCGTTTACAGAAAAACGGCGATCCCAGAGCTGACTGACCCCTGGGCCCAGCCAAGATGGCGGCCGAAGGCATGTGAGTTGTCACAATATATATATATATATATATATATATATATATATATATATATATATATATATATATCATGCTAAGAAAAACAAATGAAAAGCAAAATTAATATCCCCTGGAGGTCTGGATTTGGAATGATACTCAGAATCAAAGTGGAAAATAAAATTTCAGGCTGATCCAACTTCAGTGGAAGTTGCTCTTGATGAAGCTACGGATGTTCTCCTGAGGGATCTCCTTCCAGACCTAGATTAAAGCATCAGTGAACTCCTGGACAGTCTGTGGGGTGCAACGTGGCATTGGTGGATGGAACGAGACATGATGTCCCAAATGTGCTGTATTGGATTCATGTCTGGGGAACGGGCAGGCCAGCCCATAGCATCAATATAATTCCAAGCGATTTGGAGTAGGTCTCACCTCCCAATGTGGCAAGAGCTTCACCTGATCTCTTTTTCCCTCATTCATCCGGTCTGCACGGCTGCACGGATCTTCAAGTCCCCAACCTCAGGACCAAAGTATAAAGACAAAAAAGTGCCGATCCAGCATGTGTGCAACAATCCGGGAAAGTATTTATTGAGACAAAACCTTCATAAAAGTGCAGGTGGAACAAATGGTACATCCACGTGGATCGGCACTTTTTTGTCTTTATCCTTAGCATCAATGCCTTCATCAGGCAGGAGCTGCTAACACACTTCAGCCACATGAGGCCTGGCGTTGTCATGCATCAGAAGGAGCCCAGTGCCCACTGCACCCGCATATTATCTCACACTGGATCTGATGACCTCATCCTGGTATCTAATGGCAGTCGAAGTAAATATGGCTAGCACATGGAGGGCTCTACGGCCCTCCAAATAAATACCTCCTCACACCATTACTGATCCACTGCCAAACCGCTCATGCTGGAGGATGTTGTAGGCAGCAGAACATTCTCCATGGCGTCTCTAGACTCTATCACGTCTGTCACATGTGCTCAGTGTCAAATTGCTCTCATCTGTGAAGAACACCAAGCACCAATGTCGAATTTGCCAACCTTGGCGTTCTTGGCAAATGTCAATCACCCTGCACGTTGTTAGGCTGTAAGCACAACACCAACTTGTGGATGTCGAGCCCTCATACCACCCTCATGGAGTCTGTTTCTGACAGTTTGAGCAGACACATGGATATTAGCCACCTGTGGAGGTCATTTTGCAGGGCTTTGACATGACAAAATGCAAAAGTGACCAAAACAACAGCCAAAAAGGATGAGAACAGAGAAATGGTCTGTGGTAACCACTTGCAGAACCACTCCTTTATAGGGGTTGTCTTGCTAATTGGCTGTCATTTCTACTTATTGTCTGTTCTATTTGCACAACAGCAGGAGAAATTGATTCACTATCAGTGTTGATTCATAACTGGACAGGTTGATTTCACAGACGTGTGATTTACTTGGACTTACATTGTGCTGTTTGAGCAATATATATACATGTATTTAATATCATGTCAACTATGTTATCCCATACCTATTTTTTGCAGTATGCTAATGTAATTTGTGTAGACAAAGGCTAAAAAGAGATTATTGGGCCTCTATGAGGCTATTGTAACCCTGTGGACACATTAATGTCCTGACGAATAGGTGGATCATGAATGTGATATGAGCATAGCCTATCACTTAATAATGAAAAGTATGATTTTAAGCTATGTTTACATCTTCAAGTCCTCCATTTATAGCAATGCACAGCTTTCTGCACTGTTCTTGCTGTTAGATATGATGAAGCTGCCAATGGAGTCTCTGACACAGATAAGAATGTAGAGTAAGCATCCAGTATATTTTCAACTGATATTATGAATAAAAGCACTCTATGGTACCTCATATCTGTCTGATTAATGCCATTGTGTATTTTTAGCTTCTGGGCTACATGTGTTTTCTTCCCCCCAGTGACACACAGTTCATTTATCATGAGCACTTAAGAATATTATCCTAGCCTAAAACTAATCTCTGGACTGCTCTTATGGGCTGATAGAATGGAGCACTGCACCAATCTCTGACGGTGTAGATGTCACAGTTATGTAGATTGTGTTATCTAAGTGGTTAAACAGTCCACATTTGCATTATATCTAGTCTTAGCCAATGTTAGCTTCAGCTGCCACCTGTCATACATGGAGCAGGTTCAGTGAGTGAATCCACTCCATATTCCCTTACTGACATAATGATATAGAGTTATATCATATGTCAGGAAAGTGTTAAAAAAGTTCACATGAAGCACCAAGTGTGTGTTCTGCCCAACCCTTGGTTTCACTGCTGATAGCCCAAGAAAAAGCTATTAGCTTCTCAACCCTGGGTTATGTAGAACACACACTTGGCACTGCATGTGGACTATCTTAACCCCTTACCGACACAGGACGTATGGGTATGTCCTGGCCCTACATAGTGGGTTTACTCGGTAAGTTCGCTACAAAGTATGCTGGTATTAGACAATACCCTAACAGTAGAGAACGGAGCTAACTCCGTTCCCGGCTGTTTAGCCCTTTAGATGCTGCGGTGATTGTGGCCATGGTATCTAAATGAATGAGAAATGGTGCCGTGCACCATTCCTCACTATGATCATCAACACAGCCATTCACATGGTGGTTGGAAGCCTTATGAAGGCTTCCATGGTTGCTATGTATTAATTTATTTTAATTCCTGCCTCATTTATTAAATGCAGAAGGGTGTACAGATGATCCTGTCCACTAGTGGTTGAGTACCTTAGGGGAACTTAGTATTAAAGTGTGAAAAAAAATTAGGCATATAGCGTTCCCCACTATGGAGCATTCAGCCCACTTCATACCCCTTTGTGCCCTTTTTTCTGCCTGGGATAAAGTGGCGCTGTAGGCTGTCACCTACAGCTCCACTACACTATGGCTACGGCTGTTTTTTACTCTTGTTCTACTATTTCTCTCTGACATATGTATGAGTAAGGTCACATGACCGAAACGTCATACCTCCAATGCCACATATACACTTTTTCTCTGGAGCATGTCGTAACCCTCAATAAATAACCTTATGATTTTGCATCACAATTGGAGTGTGTCAATTCCATATATATAGAGCTATTTTGGTTATTTACCATTTGACAAACGCCCAGAAAACATTTAATAATCAACGGAGTGCCGTCCATCACTTTTATATTGTTTCTGGAACATAACATTTTGTGTTGCATCCTTGAAGTAGTGCATTTGTTATAATATTTTAGAATTTAATTTTACAGTACAGTTTACAGTACATGCCAACACATATCGAGAGTAAAATATGCGTTGTGTGAATGATGACACATATCTTACATAGCAGTCTGTGAGAAGTGTTTAGAACTTTGTTTTGTGTTAATTTTGGCACATATTTCAGCGTTTGACAAGCACTTAATATGTGCTAAAATACGGTGTGTGAACCAGGGGCGTCGCTAGGCAGTATCATTCGGGGCAGAAGCCCCAGATGTAAAGCCTTCTGCCCCGAATGAATAGTCTCCTAACTCTCTCTTCTCGATGCAGTGAGAAGCTCCGCCCACCTCCAGAGCCTCAGCACTCTGAGGGAGCAGTGAGAGCAGCCCCTCCTCTTCTGTGCTCCCTGCTCAGCCCTCCCCCAGAGCTACGGCACCGACAGCAAGGTTCCCTGCCTGCTTCTGACGGCTCCTGCAGCAGATCGTCGGCCCCATCACTATGGAAACCAGAACGAGTTTCTGGTTTCCTCAAGTCTCCCAAGCTGCCTAAACAGCCCAGGAGCTTCTAAAGACCCCAGTGACCCTGCACAAGGTATGTCCTGAGGCAGGATGGAGTGCTATGCCCCCACCTCACATGTCTATGCTCATATACTGGACCTGTGTCACAGAGGTACAGTATATTAGTATATACATACACATAGGGACAGTATATACACAAATGTAACACACAGGTAAATACTGGACATTGTAATACTGTTCCTTTGTGTTATATTTAAATATATATATATTTAAAATTAATAAATATATAATATATATAATATATAATAACCCCCCCACAAAAATGTACATATATACATGTAAAATACTTATCTGGGTTTAAAATTTTGAGTATATACGCCCCTGTTTTGAAGTACACTGTTGATTGTGATATTTTAAATTTTTATAAATATTAATAATATAATATAAATATATTATTGTGGTGTAGTGTGAAAAAATAAATATACGTAATAACACACAGGGACAGTAATACACAAATGTAACACACAGTAAATACGGGACATTTTATATACTGTTCCGGGGTTTTATTTTACAGTATAATTTTATATACACACAAACACCACTATATATAAACACACACATACCACCATGCCCTTCACACAGGGACATTATTACCAAAGTAACACCCAGATAGTATTAACATGTAATACGTCCTTGTAAGTACACTTTTTATTTTGTGGGAAAATTAATATAAAAATATATTTTTAAAAATAAAATATATATTGGTTATGTGTATATAAATAAAAATACTGAAATATACACACAGGAAAATATATACCATTCCAGTATTTACCTGTGTTTACATTTGTGATATACTGTTCCTTGTGAAACAGCTGGGTAGGGGCCATCTGCAGTGAATAAGTGGATTTATTAGGCCTCGTTTACAGGCTTTTTTTGCCCCCGGATTTGGCCCGACTGCGCGCCGGATTTTCGCTTCAGACGGCGCCAATCCGTCGAGTCATTAAAGGTAATCCCCGCTCTCAAAAACATGGATTCCGTCGCTCCTCCCCCTCCGAATCCGCCGGGGGAGAAAGTGGACATCCCCATTATTTAGGGCGTAGCGCCGTAAAAAATGCTTGTCTATGGGGCCGGGAGCGGCGCCCCCGCCGCGCTCCGGCCCCCCCCCCCGCCCCCCCCCTTATTCAGGGGTTGATTTGTAGCTCAATTTCGGCTCACAAATCCTCGGGAATAAGCCGTGTAAAACGGCCTTAAAATGGCAAGCAAAAAAAAGTGGGAAAAAAAAAACCCAAAAAAAAAAAAACACCTATAACCTTTTCCCCATTACAAATCTTGTGAATGAAAAATTTTTAAAAAAAAAAGACCATATTTGCATCACCCTGTGCGTATCAACCCCCTCTATAAAAATAAAATTTTACCCCCCCCCAGAAAACTGCACAAATTTTTTTGTTTTAAAAAAAAAACCCCCCTTTTTTTTCTCCCACTGAACAAGAAATTTTAAAAAAAACAATCAAAAAGTCCCATGACCTCCGTACAGTACCAATGAAAAAAAATTTTGGGATTAGAAAAGGGATAATTGGGGATTGCTGTAATCGTGTTTATGCCCCACAGTAAGTGCTGAAAAAAAAAAATTAAAAAAAAACTACCAATTTTTTAACTTTGCTCTAAAATTTTTGGAAACAAGTGATCAAAAAACATATTTCCCAAAATGGTACCATAAAATGTCCCCCTCTCCTGCACAAAATAACCTTACACGGGTCTATCAACATAAATGAAAAAAAAAAGTAAGGGGTGAAAAAAAAAAAAAAGGAAAAAAAGTGTGTCATTTAAGTTAAACTACTCACACATTACCGATTGTTTAGACATAAGAGGCACTTTGTGCCCCCAAATTTGGAAGAAAATAGGGTGCAACCTATATTGAATCCCGCAGGGGTTAGGAGTGGGGCAATGCTGTAGGCCGGGGCGGGAGGATGGGGTATGTGGTCGGATACCACCAAGGAGTCAAGAGAAGTCTCGCGCTGGAAGCACGGCGGGGTTTTAATTTTCCCCTCATGCTATGGGTGGCCTGAACATCTAAATGCAGAAGGATTTAAAACGGCCAAAAACGCTGACCCACTCTATCACGACGCGGCTGTTCCTTACACTCACCGCAACAAAGGGCCCTGCCCCGAAAGTTTTAAAAAACCCCCAGCAAACGCCCCTGGTGTGAAAATACCCCAAACACACCGGGAGTGACCCTCCCGTCAGCTTTTTCAAGTGTTTAAAAGGAGAAGGGGATAAGAACTTTTCCAGCTTTGAAGGAAGCAAAAACTGAAAATAGGTATTGGTAATAACCCTTTATTTACCTTTGCCTACATGTTTAAAGGTAATAACTGAAATAGGAATAAGGAATTCTACTTTATGTGTGTGTAAAAATGATTTTGTGTTGGACACTTGAAATGTGCTGGGCAACCCGCTCAATCGAATAATAAGGGGGGTCCTTAAAAGGGTTGTAAGGGCCCGCATGGGGACACCGGGGGTAACCCCTTAATTAGCAACCCCTTTTTTAAACATTACTATTTCAATTGTGATATACAACCACCCTCTTATGATATAGACATTGAATGGGGTTTTTTTATCATATTTTTTGCATTTTCGATTATCCCTGTGTTTCATTTGGCTTTTCTGCAAATTGGGTGGTTTTTTTGCAGTTTTTTTAGTAGTACTTGCCCCCTTTTTAAAAGGGGGTGTGAGAAAATTTGGGCATCAGTAGTGTTAAACGATTGCGTTGGCATCGTCGATCGATATCGATAGTCGGCCGCTATCGATAAGGGTTTTTTATAGTGACGTCGATTAGACGATGACCATTAAATTATGGGGAAACAACAACACCTTCATTATTACACCCAACAAAGGGCGGAAAGGAAGAAAAAATTTAACACCCCACAATAGCCCCCAAAGGGAAAACGTCCAAAAATTTTAGGCAACACACTTGGGTTTAAAAGTCACAGAAAAAAAGTCACAGCCCAATTACAATCCCTGTTTTGACCACAGCCGACCCCTTAAACCGGGCATAAACCCAAAAATTGAAAAGTCCAGAAGTGCAGTATGAATTAAAACCCATCATCTTACTTGAACTGGAAAATTGAAAAACCCTGTCCGGGGCCCCACAGCTTTACCCCCCCAAACCTCATGCCCCCCCTTTTAAAAAAGTGCCGGAAAAAAGGGGGAAAAATTTTTTTCCTTTCAACCCCCCACCATTTTTTGCCAAAAAGGGTTTTTCCCCCCTTTTGACAATTGACAAAACCCGTCCGGGGCCCAAACAGCATACCCAGGGGGGATTACAGTGGGGGGGTAAAACCCCACCCTGGCGTCCTCATCAATTTAAAACACCAGGTTAAAAATGCCCTGTTTGACGCAGAAAACAAAACGCCCGGCCCTTGAAGAAAAAATTGCGGAAAGGGGAAAAGGTGAGAACTCCAGCCCCTCAGAACACAGCAATACCGGGGGAAACGTTTTGCCCCCCCCGATGAGTGTGGCCCAAATTTTGAGCTTCATTTGGAAAAAACTGGGGGTTTTAAAACGCGCCCTTTTTTAAACCCGGGTTGCCCTTTTTTTTGTAATTTTTTTTCTCTTTTTAATCAAAACGTGCGGGGGAAAAAAGGTCTCTGTACTTTTTTTCCCCTGTCCGGGGCCCATACTCCATTTCCTTTTAAAATAACCTACATCGGGTCAAGTTTTTCCTGACCTCCCTTTTTTAAAATTTCCAGGGAAATTTTTTTTTAACACCCAATTTTTTTCCCTGCTTTTTTTTTTAGTACTTTTAAAAAAAACACTTTTTTAAAAAATGGGATGGAACCCAAAACCATGTCTTTTTTTTCCCCTTTTTTCATTGTTTTAAAAATTGGGTTGCCCTCAATACAGGGAATTGATAGCTATGTTAAAAAATTTTGGGAAAAAAACAAGTCATTTTTTGAAAATTGTGCCCCATTAACTGTCCTACCTTTTCCCTGTTTTTTTGACAGCACCATCACCCGGGGCCCACTTTTTAAAATTTTGGGTTAAAAACAAATGCCCTTTTAAAAAAAACAACTTTTTTTAAAAATTTGGGGACCTGTAGTAACTGCATGTCACAGCAAAATCCCCCCAAAAAATTAAAAAGAAATGACCCTTAAAGGCCCCAATTTTTGGAAAATTTGTGAAAAAAAAAATTTCCCTTAGAAAAAAACTTTTTTTTTTAAATGGGCCCTTTATTTTGCCTGCTTTTCAAAGAAAATTTCCCCCCAAAAAAATTTCAAAAATGACCCTACCAAATTTTTTAAAAATTGGGGGGGGAAAAATGCCATTAGAAACAACATTTTTTCCCAAAGGACCTTGATTTTGCGGGTTTTCAAAGCAAAATCCCCCCCAAAAAAAATTAAAAATGCCCCTTTTTAAACCCATTTTTAAAAAATTGGGGGGGGAAAAACCCCCTTAAAAACCAACATTTTTTTTTAAAAGGGTCCAAAATTATGCGAATTCAAGCAAAAAGACCCAAAAAATTACAATGCGAAAAAAACTTTAAATAAAGGAGGGAAATGGAAAAAAGGGGTTGTCCCTGAAACCTTCTGTCTTTTACAGTCTTCCTCAAGCAAAACCACAAAAAAGAAAAGTTTTGGGAAAAGAGAATAAAAAATTCAGTAAGAAATGATCAAAATTTTTAAAAAAAAAAAAATTTTTTAAGAGGGCCATTTCTGTTTGAAAAGGAATGTGAATAAAACCGGCAACTATCGGAGACCTCGGCAATTTTGGGGGCCCCAACATCCTTTAGAGATCCATTGGGCCTTTATTCAACTTTGAAATCAAAAGATCCACATTTTCTGTGGAAAAACCGGGTGCCCTTTTTTTCTGTAATGACTCCCCCCAGCCTGCTGAAGGGCCCCCCAGATATGACGCCCGGCTGCTGGGGAGAAAAACACCCCCTATGGCGTGAAGCCATCTCGGGCCATTCGTCCATTTTGGGTACCCGAAGTCTATTGGGTCCCCCGGGAAAACATTTCAAAAAAACATCTTGTTTGAGACGCAGATAGTCGTGCACCCAATTAATTTAACTGATCCTGGTGGGTTTGGGGTGTTCCCCCCGCATTGCTGCCCTTTTTGAGGGGGGTAAACAAAGATTGCCCCGAGTCACCCATTAGGCCCTTTTGCACCCCCCTCCCGCTGCCCCTAGCCCCTACTTGGCACTCACTGCTGTTTTACGTCCCTGATGTTGGGTTCCCACCGTGACAATGGGGAACGTAATCAGATGCAACAGAATTTTCTCCAGGTTTTTTTTATCAAACAGCAAGGTCCCCCATTTCCTGCATTTTACTCTTAATTTTTGGGGGGGGGGGGAAGAAAGTGCTGAGTTTGTTTTGTACCTGGGGGAAACCAGGAGGGTGGCCACCCAGGGAACTGTTGTTTTATTTTTTTATGGCCCTTAAAACGAGGATCATTTCGAGGGAAAAGGGCAAACCAAGCACTCATGTTTTAAAATGGAGCCCTTATTTTCCCAAGCCCCTGGTCGGGGCACTAGCAAACTGAAACTTCCTCATCTTTCCCCCTTTCCCCCCCAAATTCGCGCCCAAACCCTTTCCAAGGGAGGGACGTTGGTTAAAAACCCCTGTCTAGGAATTCCTTCCCCCCTCCTCCTCCTCCGCTGGGCCCCCGGCACAGCTTCAACACAGCCCTGACTTTCCGAAATGATGCACCCCGAAGGGGCTGATTTCCCACCTTGCACAGCTATGGGCCCCCCAACCACTGCCAAAAGAAGACCGAAAGAAATTGTGGGAAAATGTTTTGGGCCTTGTGGATTTTTTAAAGGGGAGTAAAAGGGTCCGTGTCCGCATCGGGGTTTCCTCCCTCCTCCGTTTGCTGGCGGGGCCTGTTGTTTTTAGAGTTCCAAACCCCAAAAGTTCCAGAACTAAGATCACCACAATTTCTCAAGGGTGAAAAAGGGCATTTTCCCCCAAATTTACCAAATTTTTTTGGCCTTCTTCAAAAATGGCAAGGATTGGGGGCAGAGCTCTTTTCACCTGCCTTCCCCTCTCGGGGGGTTTTAAAAACCCCGAGGTCCGTACCGCTGCTTGTTCCCGGCCATGTGTCCCCTTCGGAAATGCGTTAAAGGCATTGCCTGCTGGGGGCAATCGCTGAGATTTTGGGGGGGTGGGGAAATTCCCAGCGTGTTGCCCCCGTCAACAATGAAGGTTGACGGGAGGCGAGCTTAAAACCCCGCAACGCAGCCCGCCGGGGGCCAAGCAGGGTCGAACGGGGGGAAGTGCAAAATAGACCTCGACCTTTTTCAGCAGGCAGTCCAGCCCGGGGAGCTCTTTTTTTGAAATTTCTGGAAAAAAAAAGGTTCATGACATGTGCCAGGCAAGGGGTGTGGGTCCACCTACCGATTTTAAAGGGGGCCAGAAAAAAATTTCGCCCTTATCGCACACCCCCCTTTGGGGCCGGGGCAAAAGGGTTTTCTTGTAAACCCCGGGCCAGCGGCTCGGTCTCGTTGCTTAGAGCCTCCACAGCTCCTAAACCTGTGTGGGACGGTCCCCAAAGGGACAGATTAATTTCAACAGGGCCTGGTGCCCTGGGCACTTTGATGCCCCCCAGAGGCCCTTTGGGGGGAAAAGAGCCCTGAAACCTTTCCCTTTCGGTTTTGAAAGCTTCGCCCCGAGCCTAAGAGCCACCGCACCCCCAAAGACATCCACCCAGCTCACCCATTAGCTTTCAAAAAAGAATTTTAGGGGGCCGGGGCCTTTGTTTTACAATTTCCATGTGCCCGGGGGGTGGGGAATGGACTTTTTCCCGGACACAGATGCAGAAAAACGCGCTTGAAATTTTAGATGACAACGGGGCTGGCCGGGGGGCGGGGACGGCTTTTTTTGGCAAAAAAAATTCCTGCCCCGGAACCCTGGTGGGGGGGCAAAACAGGGCCATGAGGGTTGGGGGAACCCATCTGTGTCCCCCCGAAAGGGAAAGGCAAACTTTTCCCCAAGGCCAAAAGCCGGGCAATCCCCGACATTGGGTTTTTTTGGCTTTGGGATGGGTTTTGGGTTTAAAGTGTTTCTTCGGGCCCCCCAAACCGGAAGACGGGAAGGCTGGCTGCTAAAATTTGGCCCCAATGTACGGCGTCCCGGCCGTAAAAACTGGCGGGAAGGAAAAAGGGGTGGGATGGGTCTCTGGTGGCCCCCCGGGTGGTACCGGGGCGAGGGTGGAGGCTAAAGGGGGAAGGCTGACCCCTGATAAAATGACTCTGAAGACGGGGGCAGTTTGGGAACCTTGGTGGGGGCGGAGGAGGAGGAGGCGGAAAGCAGAGGGTTTTACAGGGGTTGGAGGGCCCGGCGTCGGCCGGGGCCCCTTTTCTGGCCAAGTTTTTCCCCTCCTTTTTCAACTCATGCATTTCGCTGCATTGACTAGACATTTTTGGTGGGGGTTTAAACCCCACTTAATTTCTTGCCTCTACTTTTTTGCTTTTACGGAAAAGGGCGGCATATACATCGCTGGGGGGGAATCAGAGGGCTTGCCAAAAAAGGGCCCCAGGCTTGAGAGGTCCGGGCCCTTTTTTTGACGGCGATAAGCGGGGAGGGGGGGTTTTGCGCTGACCGTGGCGGGGGCGGAATCATATCAGGGGGACTTCTGCGCCCCGCCCTCCCCCCTTTTTTGTGGGGGTAAAACCCGTATTGACACCCCCCATCGTCTTCCCCCCTCGTCCACTGTTTAAGCGCTCGAAAGGGCAAATTCTGGGGGGAAAAGACCGGGAAAGGGGACCCGGGCAATGTCGTCATCATCATCATCATCAACACAGGTAAATTGGTCTTTTCCGACTTTCGAAATCCAGAACCCGGGGGCTACAAGAAAGGGGGCACTGCAAGGCTTGCCAAACCCCCCCCCGGGTTTTTTGGGGCCGATTTACCGGTTTTCCTTCACCCCCTTTCCTAAAGGCACCCAAAAGGGGGGGCCCGTCAAAAAGGAAAGACTAAATCACCCTTGATTTTTTAAAACAACCCTTTCCCTGACCCCAACCGCATTTTGTCATCAAAGAGGTCTTCAACAATGGTTTACCCACAGTGGGGGGTTTACAACGATTTTACTTTTGGGGGCTGCTTCATGTTGGACGGGATGCGATGATCTGATGACGACATTTGGGGCCCCGGCCCTGCGAGGACGGGGAAAGGTAAACGCAAAGATGCAGGTTGCATTAACCACTAAAGGGGCCAGATTGGCGGCAATGTTCGTTACTTAAAATTCAAAAGGGCCCTGACCCAGCGATGAAAGGCCTGACGGTCCTGCCAACCCCCGGGGCAAAAAAAAACCCGGGGCTTGTCTTTTTTTTGCGGGTTTTTTTTTGGTTGTTTCGACAAGCATTTTTTTGGAAAAAAAAGGGAAAGAAACCATTTTTCCCCGTTAAACCCTTCCTTTTACCTCCCCTTTTGTGCTCCCCCCCCTCTTTGCTCGCTTACCACCTCATTTGGGTTTTCCAAAGTTCAGAAATAAAAAAATTTTTGAGAAGGTATGGAATATTTTTTGGAAAGCCCTCTTTATTAAAAGAGGGCCAAATCACAGCTTTTTCTAAAATTTCCCTCTAATCAAAAAAAAAATTGCGGGATTCCAAATTTTTAAATTTGCAAGGTGCCCAAACAACAAACCCGGAACTGGGCAAAAGTCCAAAAAACACGTATCAAAATTTTTTTGGGTATAATAAACGGAAATTTTTTTGCCCCCCTTTTAAATTTCAGGGGGTGAATAAAAGAATTGCTGTTTTAAGATTTCGTAGTTTCTGCGTCAATGAACAATGCGGGGTTGGTGCAAAAGTAAAAAAAACCCGTAACTTTTTATGTTTTTGGTATAATAAACAATATTTCTTGCACCTTTAAATTAAACCTGGGGTGAATATAAAATTTGGGCTGTTTTAAAAATTTACGTAGTTTGTTTGGCGTCAATGAACAATGCTGGGGGCCCCAAAATCAAAAAAAAATTTAACTGTTATTTTTTTGGGTATAAATAAACCGGTATTTTTTGCCCCTTTTCCCAATTCCCCCTGTGGTAAATTATAAATTCTGTTTTAAGATTTACGTAGATTGTTTTCCCTCAATGAACAATGCTGGGTGCGCAAAATAAAAAAAAACTTTAACTTTAAAGTTTTGTAAAAAAAAACGAAATTTTTTCCCCTTTCAATTCACCTGGGGTTGAATATAAATTTGGGTTTTTTTTAAAGATTTACGTAGTTTGCTGCGTCAATGAAACCAATCCCTGGGTGTGCAAAAGAAAAAAAAAACACGAAACCCTTTATTTTTTTATATAATAATTGGTTTTTTTTGAACCTTTCAATTCACCTGTGGGGGACTATGAATTGCTGTTTTAAGTTTTTACGAAGAGGGCAGCTTTCAATAAACAATGCGGGTGCGCAAAAGTAAAAAAACACGAAACTGTTATGTTTTGGTAAATAAAGGGGGTATTTTTTGCCCCCTTTCAATTCCCCCTGTGGGAATAAAAAAGAATTGGGGTTTTAAGATTTATGTAGATGCTGCATAAAATGAACAATGCTGGGTGGAAAAAAAGGGTAAAAACCTGTAACGTTATGTTTTGGTATAAAAAACCCGATTTTTTTTTGCACCTTTCAATTCCCCTTTGGGTGAATATTAAAATTTCCCTTTTTTAAAAATTTTTAAACGTAGATGCTGCGTAAAAGAAAAATTGGCGGGTGTGCAAAGTAAAAAAAACCACGTAACTGTATGTTTTCTTTACATACACATTTTTTTTGGGGCAACAAACAACCTTTTGCTGACTAAAAGGGATTGCTGGGATTGTAATTTAACTGCAAGGTGGATATATCAACATCACGGGTGTAATGGGTAAAATTAAAAATTTAAACACCTATCGGGAAATGTATACTAAATAAAAAAAGTGGGGGTTTTGGGCAGCTAAAAAAGAGCCCTTTCAGTTACCAAAATTTAAGTGTTATCCAATATAAGTAAAGGCTGCCCAAAATCCAGGAAATATTTCAAATAGCAAACTTTTTAATAATAAAGATATTCCCTACAATTTCCCCACTAAGTTTTTGGTGAACTTTATCCAGGTTTCTTTTAATAGATGGAGCTTGCCCTGTTTTCGCCCACCCCCCCCCCCCCCCCCCCCCCCCCAGGCCCCCCCCGCCGTAAATTTTAAACAGCGGTAATGCTGCTTTAAAATTTTTTTTGGGCAAACTCATAAAATCTTAAAAATCTCAAATCTAACAAAATTTGGGAAAAGGAACCAAGCAAAATAGAAAGGGGTTTCCCTTTTGGGGGCAGAAATAAAAAAAAATTTCGGCGGGGCTTTTGCCCCCAGGCAGAGCCCAGGTCCTGGTCCCAATGAGACGCTGAGAGAAAACTGAGGCTAAAACCCAGGAAACGCTGTTCTATGTAAAACGAGGTCATGTAAATTTTTCCCGCCAATCGAACCATACCCAACCCGCATAAGGGTCGCACAAAACATCTAAACCCTGCTCTATTTTTGTAATCTGATTTGCGGGCCCGCCAAAATTACGGGAAAGGGGCGCCAAAAAAGGCGTGATTTTAATAGATGAGCCCAAAATTTTAAAAAACCTTTTAAATTATCTCTTTATCTGGAAATTTCGATCACCATAAAAAACCTTGCCGATTTCCCAATTTTTGTCGATAAAATCGTTTAAAACACTAGTCACAGTGAGCTGCCCCCTTTTTAAATTTTTCCCTAAAGCATTTGGGGCTTATTTGTTTTCCCTCCCTAAAATAGTAAAATTATCCAGCCATTGAGTGTTTTTTAAAAATGACAAAAAAGCAAAACTTTTTTCCTGAAAAGTTTTTAAGTCACTCCTTTTTCTTTTACTTACACCCCTTAAAAACCATTGCAAATTTTAAGTCTTAATAAACTAAAAAAAAAAACTTGCTCTTGTGGGGCCCACATAGTTCCCTTTTTTTGCACTTCTACATTTAAAAATAACATGTTTAAAAACTTTAACTTTAATTTGGTTTACTTAGCGTACTATTTTTTTTGGATGATTTTTTTATTCTCCATTAATAGAATGCAAAAAAAAAATTCTACTGGAAATTTTGTTTAACCCTTTAAAGAGCAGGCATTGTGGGAGTTTTTACACAAAAGTTCAGGGGTGTTTCAATCACATGAAATATCTGTAGTTTTGGGCCCAAAAACCACATGGGAATTTTTTAATATTTAACTGGAGAAGTTTTTTTTTCGGTTTTTGGCAAAAGTGTGATTATTGCTCAAAAATTTGTACAAAAAGAAAAAAAAAAATATAACTTTCTTTGGAAACTAGTAAAAAGGGAAACCCGTCATCTGTTCATGCTGCCTGAACAAAGGGAGCCCAAAAAAAAACTAAAAGACATGTTTAAGGCAGCAAAGTATATTTTTTTCGAGATGCCTCGGCAATCAAATTTTACTTCTTCTCATGCCCAGGGCCCGATCAAAGTATTTTTTTCAAAAAATTGCCAAAATGTTTTAAGCCAAAACTCACTTTACTACAGAGATTTCCCCTTTCGTATGAAAAAAAATTATCCCTTTTTAAAGGGAATTTTCCTATCCCGGGCTAAAAGAGCCTGGGTCTTTTTTTGACCACACTTTCCCGGTTAAACTTGGATTGGGTTTTACAGCAAATTTTAAAGGCATATCATTTTTGCTATTTCTAGCTGAGCCTTCTAAGGGGAACTTTGAAAAAGGGGGAGGGTTTTAAATGCCACCCGAAAGCTACAGAACACTAAAGGGGTTTAAAATTTGTAAATAAACTTGGAAAATATAAACAAGCGCCTTTCTGGGTGATAAGACACAACAGTGAGTGAAAATCACCCTCTCGGCCCCGGGGTTCTGCAAAGCAGAGAGTTGGGCGGTAACTAGGGAACGGGGTGTAGAAATAAGAGATAAAACCCATTTTAGCTCTAAAAGGAATTTAAAATCAAACAACCCTGTATTTGGGTTTTTAGTCCCTTTTTTTTTCCTGTTTAAAGGGGTTTAAAACTTTTGGTTTTGAATAAAATCTTAAAGACGAAATCACACCCCGGGATTTTTTTGGACAGTTTTGGGTGCTATTTTTTTAATCAAACACAAAAGTGAATACAAAGGGGAAAAGATGTATCAGTCTTCAAAAATTTTACTTTTCTTTTTTTAGATACATCCTTGAGCTAAACAAATGGGCATCAAAAAATGCATGTTTAATAAATCCAAACTATGTAAAAGCTTTTTGGGGAAGTTTTATTTTTTAAAAAAATATAATAAGAAGGGGTTTCGCATTTCCCCCATTCTTTTTTGCCCCCATATTGCCGGTTTTTATAGATTTATGAACAGACATAAAACCAAAATTTTGGGTCAATTTGGGACCTGACAACACAAATTTTTAAAGCGGGCCCAAAACTTGGTGGGGAAACTGCCATAAAAAAGTCTAACACATAACAAATTTATACGTTGTATTATACACTTTCTATATCTATTTTTGAACTGGGGTTTCAAAAGGGCCCAATTTCAAAAAAATGTCATGTTTAATTCATAGAAATTGCCCCTTTAAAATGTTCCCCAAAAATTTAGAGGAAAAAATTTATATTTTTACAATATATTAAAAATAAGTATTCATATAGAATTTTATAACATAAATCCCTTTTGAAAACAAATTTTTTTGGTTTAAATAAAAAGTACAAACCAAAAATCCCTGTTTAGTTGATGTAAAAATTACTTAAAATCAACCCTTCTGTAAACTAAAAAGCAAACTAGTTTAAAAGATACAAAATTTCTAGGTTAAGCATTTTAAATTTTAATGGGAGGGTTTCCCTTTGAAATGAACATCCTCCTTTTTTTCTCGGATTCAAATATTTCCCTTATTATGTGGGTAAATATTTTTGTGTCACATTTCCCATTTGAGGGTCTGCATTTAGGGGTAAGGGGGGTTTCCCTCTCTTTGTAGATCCTGTTTTTAGGGCCCCCGTTGGGAGGGATAAAAAAAACAACTGAAAACATTGGGCCACAATAAGAACGGGGGTGAAGCCTGATATCTTTTCGTCTTTTCCCCGGCCCGGTTCAGGACCCCCGGGGCGCCATAGAACCTTTTTGAAGGGTACATATTTATAGCTTCGCTACCCGGGAATTTTTAGGCCATTACACTGGAACAGGGGAGAGGGACTTTTAAAGTATTTTTCCTGGCCAGAACTGTCACCCCCCCTCGCTAGAATGGCCCCTAATTTATCCCGCCCTTTGAGGGGGGGCTTTAAAACCCGGTGTGTTTTAAGTCATTAAAAAATTCGCATGGAAATTTGGCGTGTTAATCTAAATTTCATGCAAAGTCGCCCCAA
The DNA here is from genome assembly GCA_025379985.1 of Phyllomedusa bahiana. Taxonomy (NCBI): domain Eukaryota; kingdom Metazoa; phylum Chordata; class Amphibia; order Anura; family Hylidae; genus Phyllomedusa; species Phyllomedusa bahiana. Next base: position 40,892 of record JAODAL010032725.1, read on the forward strand.
AAGTGCTTTTTTTATTCGGGGCACTATTTTTTTTTCCTTTTTTAAAAAGATAACAAAATTAAAAAAAAACCTACAGAAACCCCCTTTTAAGTTATTGTGTCCGTCGGGCACCAAAAGGTGTCTACATGTACACATCCGGACCACCTCTGTGATGGAGGAAACCAAAATAAGAACCCTGAGGCCTATGTTTTAAAACTGGCCTTAAATGATAAAATTCGGCGTCTGGATCTGTTATCCCCTAGGGGAAGCTTAGGATTTTTTTTTTTTTTTTTTTTAAATGTTTTATAAAAACTTTAACTTAAAAAAAAAGTATTCAGTAAACACTTAAACACCTCTTAGAGGCAACATAAGGCAACTAAAAATTTGACCACTTAAAAGGGCCACCAAGTCCCAAAAACAAAAAAAGTAGCTCTTGGTTTTCCAGAAAAATTTAAAAAAAAAACTGAAGGAAGGGAGAATATTTTTTTTTCTTTTTTTTTTACTGAGGCCCCAGAGGGTGCTTGTTTGATTTTGTGTTAAGGTTGGGCAACCCTTTTTAAAAATGGGAAGTCAAAACAATATAATATATTTACACTCTATATAAAAAAAAAGCCGGGGTTGAAAATGTTATAGCACATAAAACCCAAACCTAAAAAGACATTAAATTTAAAAAAAAAAAAATTTTTATTAAAAAGGGGCCCCTAATAAATCCAAAAACCCAAAAAAGCAGAATTATTTTCTACTCCTATTACTTATTAGATAGCAAGGGAATTGCAAAAACATCCCCTATTTCCATTCATTAAAAAATTTCTTTTTGTATATATTAGAAGCCCCTATTATCTATCTATCTATCTACTATATATCAAACAAACTATCTATCTATCTATCTATCTATCTATTATCTATATATAAACCCACCCCACCTACCTAACCAAACCCACCCCACTACCCTTCTTTCCTACCTTTCATAGAAAAATTTTTTTAAAAAAAAAAAAGAAACCCCAAAATGTATTAACACACCCCCAAAGGGTTTAAAAGGGAAAATTTTTTCCCCTTTTTTTTTTTTTTATATGTGTCCCTATTTTGTATTAATCTGTGTAGGGCCCGAACACTGTTTTATCGATCATTTCCATCATAGGTATTTTACAGTTGATCTGAGCTTTGGGCACCCAAAACTCATAATATAATAGAATCCTTTTAAAAAACCAAAATGGGTTTGTAAGACTCCTTCTCTTCATGCGAGTTTTCTCTTCTTATATGGGGTTGTATTTAGCAGCAGTCTCCCTTTCATTGCCGCTAGGGTTGACCCTCTACAGCGCAGTAGTATGCCGCTGATTTTGTATCCAGACTTCAGTTATTTCACTTTAAGTTATAGTTTGTGCATTCACAAGTTCAATAATATTCTCCTCTGTATACAGAAGCGTTTGTGCGTCCCCTTTTCTATTACTTCCCGTTTTTCATAACGACAATAAGATCTGCATTCTGGACTGTGGAGAGTCTATGAGCAATCATGATACAGGTCCTTCCTTGCCGTGCTTGATCTAGTGCTTGCTGTACAACCTGTCCATGATAGAGAGATAAAGTTCAAGCTTAACCAGCAGACAAGAATAAGTAGACAAACAATGATAACCCCCTCTGTCACCTAAGCCCATATCTAAGAACATTAACTAGAATTCATGGGCCCCAAAGCACAATGAGATAAGCCCTTCCACTTAAGGACAAGAAAAATCACATATCAAATAAACAGCAATTATTAAAGGTATGGATAATAGTGTCTTATAATATAGAACCTGCATAGTAATACCAGATAGAAGAATGCAAGGGTGGAGCCACACAGCAGAGGGCCTCTGTGCTCATCATAGAGCCCTTCTTCTCCTCCTCAAGTCTTTCTGATAACCTTTCAGAACTGTAAGCTATTTAATTAACTAGCTTAGTCTTTTGAAAGCAATTAAATAGGCAGTAGGAAACTGCTAGTAGTGCGCAGTGGGCCCCTCACCTTACTGGGCCCCATACAGCTGCATAGGTTGTCTATATAAAAATGTCCACCCATGGCAAAAAGGGCCACCATCTGTTTTTTTCCTACAAAAAAGGGTACAATGTCCACGCACCTGGTGATCCCTTAACTTCAGGGCCCCAAAAGCAGCAGCTATAGCTGCTAAATCTATAGTTATGCCCATACTTCTTAAGGGTTTGTGATGAGGCAAAACAAAAATAGAATTAAAAAATCATATTTTTTTCCTCACCTTTTCACTCTCATTGTCCAGTGCTGAGGTGGCTTCATCAAGCAGCAGAACTTTTGAAGAAGGGACAGTGCTCGAGGCAATAGCGATTCTCTGCTTCTGACCTCCAGACAGCTGATCCCCTTTACCTCCAACAGGAGTGTTATATTTCTAAAGATTTAACATATTTATACAAAATGAGAAACAGCATTTTTAACAGCACAATATGGTCTCATGCACATGCCTGTGTTACAGATCTCTATTGTACCAATCTTTAGTACAGCACTCATAGCTGTATCTATGGGCCCATGTCCTACTCTCAGTGTCACAAAGAGACATTGTTTTGGATAAATGTGGAGCATGTGAGATTGCTGCTCTTCATGGAAGCTATAAATGGCAACACATAAAGTGCCTAGTGGTCGGTAATGCAGGAGTCTAAGGCCCATCTACATGGAGTTAGCTATAATATACAGACGGACTTCTGGTTGCAGGGGCCAGTAACGGTGCTAGCTCCGCCCAAATTTAACCCACTGCAATTTTGGGCAGTCTGTAGGCTTTTGCGGTATTTAGGTGGTTAAAGAGGGAGGGGGCTCCCTTTGTCACCTTTGGGCACCCCTGCAACATGTTTGTGGTGTCTATGGTTACCATGGCAACCAGAGTCTATAATGTAATAGGCTGCCTGTCACATGTAAAGTATAATACATAGCATTTCAGTAATAACTATCCCCCTCCAAAAAAAAAAAAAACCCTTCAGCAGAATTTCTAACACCATACCTCTTTCCACCTTGGTTCCAGATAACACAGAACCCAAAGGGAAACAAATAGCTTTAGAGACTGTTTATTATGCATGTATGCATCGTGTGTAAGTTTTAAATGATGTTATAGATGCCCATGTGGCGTGCTTTTGGGGGGATTGCACTGATGTGTGTACCATATATACATTGTACGTGTAGAAATTATGTGAACCATACATGGAAATTCTAATTTGTTTTGTAATAATAAAAAGTAACATTCTGAATTAAAGTGTACCTCTATTTACAACATGTTCTGTGTTTCTATACAAAACTAATACGTCTCACACAAAAACTATAGGATTCTGCAAGTTGTACTCATGAAAAGGCCTCATCTCATTGCCTAGTGCAGCTGTGATATAAATAAATCAATAATATAGCTAGCTTGAGGTTTTGTTTCTTTGCTCAAACAGCAGATACAGCACATAGACTATGGATCAGGGGCGTAGCTACAGGGGGTGCAGCGGTAGCAGTCGCTACCGGGCCCAGCAACCTGATGGGGCTCAAAAGCCTTCCTGCCACATAAGAAGACACAAGTATTGTAAATGGTGCATATTTACCTGGGGGCCCCATTTCACTTTTCGCACCGGGGCCCAAGAGCTTGAAGTTACGCCTCTGCTAGGATGCACAACGGGTATGTGTTTTGTTATGTAAACTTTATCAAATAATTACCTCTGGCAGGTCTTCTATGAAGGAGTGAATATTTGCAGCTTTTGCGGCTTGTTCTATCTCCTCCATTGACACTTCTCTAGAGTTGTCCCCATAGGCGATGTTTTCAGCAATACTGCGGTCAAACAGCACTGGCTCCTGGGATACAATCCCTATCTGATTTCTTAGCCATTGTACATTCAAGGTCTTGGCTTCTTTTTTGTCAAAGATCTGAAACACAGAAAGTTGATCTTTTAGGAGTTTATATCAAAAGACCTTGTATTAGTAAAGTTTATTGGCTTCTATGAAATATGTTCCTCTCGGTGCACAAGTAATCCAAATTTCCCATTTTAAAAATAGGTCCATATTCTCGCCAAAACTACTAAGGTGACTTTACACACTTTTTTTTCTGTTTTTAAATTCTTTTTGTTTGGACAGATTTTACACGAAAGTCTATAATGAAATATTAAGGGGCGACATGTACGAATGGGGCTGCAGCAGATATCTGCCGTCTTTTCAGCCCAATATCAGGCGCAGCCCCGTTCATACATTTTTAAATCTTCCGCACGCCACTCCGGGGCGCATAGCATAGTGCACGTGGTCTCGGGGGGGTGGAGGAGGGGGAGACGGGGCACACTAGAACGTAGCGAAGCTACATATTTATAGCTTCGCTAAAGCACTTCTAGTCGTATTACAGCTGGAACAGGTAGAGCACTTTCAAAGTGGTATACTTGATCCAGAAATGTTGCCCGAGCGTTAGAATGCGCCTGATTTATATAGTGGGTTCATAAATCAGGTGCATTCTAGACTTATGTTAGGCGCATGGAATTTGGCGTGTTAGCGGCAAATTTCATACATGTCTCCAATGTCTTTTCCCTTGTTTTGTTTAGTGGCTTTGTTTTTTCTTTTTGTTAAATATAACAGGTATTGTATAAAGATTTAGTGGCACTTTTCTCACATAGACCTTTATAGTTCTTTGTTTCTTGCTTAAAAATGTGCAATTTGTTTTTGTATTCCCTTTATAGTTAGAGCATCTTATCTCCTGCTTTTGTACACAAGCTTCCCCCAGGTCATTGACCATCTCTCTCTGCTCTAGCAACAATTGCCAAAATGGTAACAAAATTCCCTACTTTTTCTTATCAGCAGCACAGAAGCTTGATTATGTTACCTAATGTCAAACTTTAACCTTTTAGAGCTTCTCAGACTTGTGCACTGCTGTTAAAAACTTCCATCACTAATGTTGCCCCCTATAGCCTACCTTAACCTTAACTACCCATGTGGGGACCTCTATAGCCTATCTAAAGCCTGCCTACCTATATGGGGCTCCCTATAACCTACCTAAAGCCTGCCTACCCATGAAGGGCCCTCCATAGCCTACCTAAAGCCTTCCTACCTATGTGGGGGCCCTATATAGCCTATATAGTTACCTATGTGTGGCCCACCCATAACCTATCTGTAACGGACTTGGTAGTGGATCCGCAGGACCACCGCAGGCGATGATAGCTAAGCCACGCCAGGGAACGGAATCTAAGTAGCCCCCGGTTTTCACCAGAAACCCGCCGCAAAGCGGGATGGACTTGCTGCGGCTTGAGGCTACCAGGTCGTCCCCCCCTGACGTGACTTCCTGCGGCGGCAGCCGAGGTGCAGCGAGGTACAAAAACGTAATCCAAGAATCGTTTGGTGGGCAGGCAGGATGGTCAGGGCAGGCGGCAATGGTTCGTGGTCGGGACAGGCGATAAGGTCGGGCAGGCGGCAGAGGTTCGGAGTCGAGAATCGTAGCACGGTCTGGTACAACGGCAAGGCTAATAGACTAACAGGGAAAGGGTTTCTCAAAGGCACGGGGCAACAAAGATCCAGCGGGGAATGACGCTGGACCTAAAACTTAAATAGAGACAGCGCCCGGCAATTAGCCAAAATTTCCGCGCACTGTCCCTTTTTAAATTTACATGAACAAACGCGGGGGGCGCCCGGGGTAGGGGGGCCACGCGCCTCCCGGCCCCAAAGGGGGCGGGA
>JAODAL010032726.1:0-46537 GCA_025379985.1 Phyllomedusa bahiana
TTTTTTTGCATTTCTGTTTTTTACCTTTTCACATTTTTTTTTCTTTTCTCCATAGGGAACTTGTATCAGTGATCTTCAGATCACTTATACAATAGAGAACAGTACATAGCAGAACAGCACATTTTCTGTTACATATTTATGTCTTTGGTCAGGAGTAGTCTGTTAGCATCTATTTTTGGTCAAATACTGCATTTTTTTTCTTTGGATATTTTAAGGGTTTTTTTCACCATGCTTCAGACTCACACTGCCTGGTAAGGTTGTGGGTGGTTCTATAGCAGTGATTCACATATTTAGCTCCTCTATAACCAGCTGAGCACTGCAGTAAGAAAACCCATTTAAAACCAGCCATGCTAAAATATTATTTGAAACAGAAAAAAGCATTATATAAATTTGTGATTTCTAAATTCATCCCAGCTTTTTTAAACTTTTTTTCTTTTTGGGTTTTCTAACAATATGCAGATGACAGTGTATCCTGCAGCTACAAATCTCAGCTATCAGCTGCACTTTGAGGGGGAACTTGGAAGCAAGTGTCCAATTTTCTTACAGCACCACCACAGGGAAGTAAAGTATTGCAGTGTGCCATTTCAAATCAATAGGCTCTCTGTCTGCCAGAGCAAGACCTGCTCTTTGTAGCCATTCTTTGCACTAGTTCGCAGATTGGGACTCTGAATCACAATGTCCCTCTATTAGCTCTAAATACATTGGAAGGATATTTGTCATGGATAATATTACTAATAGCAATGTTTTTCTCTAAATCGGATAAGCCCTTTAAGTATGTAATGTACTATGTTGACGTTTGTTTTGGGATTTACAGGCATATTTAACCATATTTATTCACATTTATAGTTCTATTTAGCTTTTTGGAAGCTTCTCTCTCTATCAGAGTCAGTGGGTAGGGCTAAATAAAGAACTGTTGGGTTGCTTTACACTATTCATATGTTCATATATAGCAACCAATCAGAGCTCCCCTTTATTTTTTCAGAGCACTATATGTGACTTATAAGCTTTTCTGAAACGTAACATATATCTTCTCCAGACCACATTTCAATATGTTACCATTTATAGTCATTGTTCAGCAGGTATCTCAGGTGATAGTGTAATCAGTAAATGTAGATTTTCCATGTTTTCCTCATTTCTGTATAGAATTGTGTTTAGCATTTTGAAGGACTATGTGGATTAGTGACTATTAGTTCATTCTTATTACTAAATGAACATTCAAAACTGGTCTGTCCACTTAATCAAAGAATAGATGAAGCATAGACAGTGTTACCTTAATATCTTTAAGGATTCAGGTTGAGCACCAAAAAGGTTGAATACCAATTGAATGTCTTCCCTAAGGAATTATGTAAATTGAAAAAATCCATTCCAGACCCCTTGAAAATCCACATTTTATAAGGCATTATATACATTAATGGGATTGTATTTTACTACATAGACATTAAAAATACATAGATACAAATGATGTTACCAGAATCGATCCTTGAAGATGTAATTCTGTCAATTGCTAAACACTGTGCAGCAAGTGAACTGCCACTTACAGAGGTGCCTGAGCATTTGCAACTGAGCTGAATGTACAAGGTCTTTGGCCTTCAGTTCTCAAAAAGTTACAAACCAACTCATGAAACATTACTCTTTTGGGGCATTATCCTTTTTGCAAGGGTGTTTATACAGTATGTGATGGATCTGTATTATATCGGTGCATATTGATCGATGTTTTAAGCTTAGTTTTTATAGGCTCCATGAGGCTTCATGTGTTTATGCACTTGCATATGGTATTAATTGTCATTGTGTAATTATTGCTCTATAGTAAAGTAAATGTGTGCCTTGCATATATGAATTAGTATTCAACCATCATTTTGCCCTGCTGTAGTCTGATTTGCCATACTGTTATTTGTGTAATTGTTCTGGTCAATATAGTTAAATAGATTGCATACAGCTCATGAAACCAGACTGAGCAGAGTTCTGCATGGGCAATGTGTGGGAGCTACACCGAGACTAATGCAGCTTTAGTGGACATATGCTTCTGGGATTGTGACACCAACAAGTTTTAGCAGACATGTTGAGTATCAGGAAAACAATAATTACCAAGACTATACATACATACATTTAGGCTATGCAGCAAAGTATGCTCCAAATCTATCGTAGTGGCTCATGCATTTTGATACATTTGGCTCATTTTTAGATTTTGTTATTGAGTTTTTATTGTAACTATTGGTTGGCTTACTTTTCACCAATATGCTCCACCAAAAATTTTTTTACATTTAAAGCCCCATGTAACCATCTGGTTCGGAGTTTCTTTTTATTTCAACCACTGGGTTAATTACAGGCAGAAAGTGTGGTCAGAATAGCCAAAGATCAGTACACGTGAGGACATCGTCAGTTTTAGGGAGCAAGGGGGTAGCATGGTCAGGTGGAAGCCAGAGATTGGTGCACAGTGGAACAAAATCACTATAAGCAGCAGAGACAAGCTTGGCTACAGACTGAGAGCACAATAATCTCACAAGAAAGGACTTGCAAGGTCTGGCTAATTGGTGTTCTATTAGGAAACAAAACGGTGTAGCCAATCAAGAGTAACTCTTTCTGAAGGAGCAGGGAGCTAGGCAAGGTTCAGCACAGAAGCTGCCAAAAACATTGAATAGCTTAGTGGGAAAAGCTGTAGGCTGTGGCATAGGAGTCCTGACATTAGCCCCGTCCTTCCAGGATGGCTTCTGGGCATCTCAGGGGCTGCTTTCCCTGGAAGTATCTGAAAAAAAGCCCTTGTAAGCCCCTACATCAACATTATTCTGTGACTCCCATGAATTCCTTTCTGGCCCATAACCCTTCAATTGCATTAGATATTGCTATTGGCCTCTGAGCATTCTAGAGTCCATATTCTTTTTCACCTTGGACTTTTACCAGTAGAGGAGGTGACTTATTTCTTCCTGGAAAGGGGTTTTCATTGAATGACTTGAGCAGTGATACATGGAACATGTCAGGGCTAAGCTGTGCTCAGACTGCAGACAGGCTGCAACAGTTGATGTGCGCTCCCTCCCTGATACACTTGCTGCTGACAGCTCTGTGAGTGACAGACGTCCAGCCACTCCTGACAGGGGGCGAGTGCACCAGCCAATGGGAGGACCCGGAGGCAGCTCCAATCAGCTGCAGAGGCGGTATCCAGGAATCCTATTTAAACTCCCTGAAAGCTGACTGCTGCGCCTGTGATATTCCTGGCTACCTTTTGTTTCTTGTTCTTTGTTTTGTTGTTTTGCTAACCAGTATACCTGATCTCGGCTTGTTCTCCTGACTCCGGCTTGTCTCCTGATTTTGTGCTTTTCTTCCGTTTGGCTTTTGACCTCAGCTTGTTTACGTTTATTCCTCTGGTTCTGATTTGTGGCTTTGGCGTTCCTATTTGATATTGACCCGGACTGTTTGACTATTCTTGCTTCTCACGGCCTCAGCACTTTAGCAGCGCAGGGACTGTCGCCCAGTTGCCGTCTACCGCCTAGGGCAGCACGTCAAGTAGGCAGGGACAGTGGGCTGGGTTCCAGTTAGGGCTCACTGCACCTCCCTTGGTGTGACATTATCACAGGCCGAAACTGCTCTACCTTCACTATGGACCCCATGACAGCTCTGGTAGAGCAGATGCAGGGGCTAACCCAGCTAGTCCAGGATCTGGCGCTGAGGGTAGAACAGGAGGCTACCCCAAGTCAGAGGGTCCCTGCATTACCTTCCCCTCCTGTGGAACCCCCTATCCAGTTGCCTGACAGGTTTGCAGGTAACAGGAGGGCCTTTGTGGCATTTAGAGAGGGTTGTCGCCTGTATTTTAGGCTCTGCCCACTTACCTCAGGGAATGAGGAACAAAGGGTGGGGATTATTATGTCCTTACTGCAGGGTCCCCCCCAGGAGTGGGCATTTTCGTTACCGCATGACTCACCTGAACTGTCTTCTGTGGACAGGTTCTTTGCCACTTTAGGGGTACTCTTTAATGACCCAGATAGGGAAGCTGTGGCTGAGGCTCAGCTGACCACCTTGAGGCAGGGTGAGAAGACTGTGGAGGAGTTTTGCTCCGAATTTCGTCGCTGGTGCGTTCCGTCTGGGTGGAACGACGCAGCTCTCAGATGCCAGTTTAGATTAGGGTTAGCTGACCATGTGAAGGATTTATTGGTGGCTTACCCTACCCCTGGTACTTTAGATGAGGCCATGGCACTGGCCATTCGTCTGGACAGACGTTTTAGGGAGAGACGGCAGGAAAAGGTTCCCCCCCCCCGGTGGTCCACACCATGGTCACCCCTAAACCCGTTGTTTCCGACGTAAACCCAGAGGAGCCCATGCAAGTAGGGGCTTTTTCTGTCACTGCGGCTAGTGACCGTAGGATTACTCGTCGCATCCAGGGGTTGTGCTTCTACTGTGGAGAAGATGGACACAGAATTCGGGAATGCTCCAAACGGAAGACCAGGTCGGAAAAACTCCAACGCCTAGGTGGTCAGCAGGAGGATCACCTAGGCGAGCAGGTATTTCCTATTGTATCTAATAAGTTGCTGCTACCAGTTAAGATTTCATACTTGTCGCTGTCCGGTTCTGGGAGTGCGTTTGTGGATTCTGGATCAGCTTCTAATTTTGTTGATGCGTCTTTCGCCAAACGTCTGGGCCTACCTTGTAGACCGCTATCTGACTCGCTGCGGGTAGTGGCTATTGACTCCACTCCACTAGCTCGGGGCGCAATCCAATATTGTACCCCTGAGCTGGAGATGGTGGTCGGATCCATACATATTGAAAAGTGTATTCTATTCGTCATGGAGGGGCTGCCCGCTGATGTGGTGTTGGGGCTGCCCTGGCTTCAGAAACATAATCCAGTGTTTGACTGGAATTCAGGGAAATTAGTCAGGTGGGGACAACGGTGTGTTGACAGATGTCTCCTTACCATGCTGGGCAATACTGATGTGCAGGCTAATGTTCTATCTGGAAGCGGCTGTGCCAGCGTTGAAGCCTATGCGGCATCTTGTGAAGTCGATGCTCGGGCTAAGGTTCCCAGAACTCGTCCTCCTGGTGAACTATGCCCTCCACCTGTACCTGAACGTCCGTATATGGTTCAGGAGGTGGCTGAAATTACCCTCTTCTCTCTGTATACATAACGTGTCCCGTCGTAAGAGGTATATTCAGCCTGTGACTCCGCCCTCTAGGCCTCCTTCTCCAGTTCGCATAGAGAGGGAGTTAGAACCCAGACCAGGGAAGGGTCCAGTGGCCCCTCCTAAAAGGGGGGGTACTGTCAGGGCTAAGCTGTGCTCAGACTGCAGACAGGCTGCAACAGCTGATGTGCGCTCCCTCCCTGATACACTTGCTGCTGACAGCTCTGTGAGTGACAGACGCCCAGCCACTCCTGACAGGGGGCGAGTGCACCAGCCAATGGGAGGACCCGGAGGCCGCTCCAATCAGCTGCAGGGGCGGTATCCAGGAATCCCATTTAAACTCCCTGAAAGCTGACTGCTGCGCCTGTGATATTCCTGGCTACCTTGTGTTTCTTGTTCTTTGTTTTGTTGTTTTGCTAACCAGTATACCTGACCTCGGCTTGTTCTCCTGACTCCGGCTTGTCTCCTGATTTTGTGCTTTGCTTCCGTTTGGCTTTTGACCTCGGCTTGTTTACGTTTATTCCTCTGGTTCTGATTTGTGGCTTTGGCGTTCCTATTTGATATTGACCCGGACTGTCTGACTATTCTTGCTTCTCACGGCCCCAGCACTTTAGCAGCGCAGGGACTGTCGCCCAGTTGCCGTCTGGCGCCTAGGGCAGCACGTCAAGTAGGCAGGGACAGTGGGCTGGGTTCCAGTCAGGGCTCACTGCACCTCCCTTGACGTGACAGAACACAGAGTGAATTTTCAGTCTGCTAGGAAGTTTTAAATGGAAGGCAACCTGGTTAATTGGTGCTGAAATCTGAAAAGGTCCTATGACATTTTGACCCAACTTGGGGAATGGTAAATGTGTTTTTAGATTTTCAGTAGACAGCCAAACCCTATCACCAGCCTTAACGGCAGAAGATGCTTTGCAATGTTTATCTTCCTGGGCTTTTTCCAGCAGCTCTAGTTTTTCTTCTGGTTTTTGCAACATTGTTGGTCTATGAGTAGCAGCAGGAATGTGAGTATTACATGGGAGATTAAAATTGAAACTGGATACAAGCCAAATTTAGCATAAAATGGACTTTGGTATGTAGAATTTTCTTCACAGTTGTTATAGGCAAATTCTGCTGTTGGTAAATAGTCCACGCAATCATCTTGAAGATAGGAGATAAAACAACGGATGCACTGTTTAAGAGTTAGTATGAAATGGGATATGTTAGTGAGTCCACGATATAATCCATGAAGATTGATCCCCAAGGCCTGGATGGAATGGCAAGTGACTGAAGAAGTCCTATGGAAAGAGATTGTTGTGTCTTCTTTCGTGTGCACGTTAAACAGGAGGAAGCAGAAATTCTAACATCATTCTTACAATTAGGTTTTTGGATTATATCAATCTGTACAGGTTCAGTAGTAGTTTCAGCCTTTTACTGTGTATTCAATGCTAATTGATTGGAGATTTTGGTAGGATTGTTTCAAATGTCTGTAGTCTTTCTTTTCAATGTTCAGTAAGTCTCTGGTTAATTCAGATACACAGTGCAATAAAGTCCTCTAAATTATCAAGGACCTCAATTTTGACAAACTCATCCTTTAGTAGTTCTTATAAACCTTATCAAAATTGACTTCTCTGGGCTGTTAGATTCCATATGCTTGTTGAAGATTATTCAATTTGGTCTGAGCAGTGGCACAACTTGGTCATTAAAAACTTGATCCATAGGAATGATAAAAAATAAGTAATTGAGGAGGTCACAGTTCTTTTCCACATAAGGCGAGGCCCATGCAAAAGCTTCATCTGTAGGGTGATTGATGATAAATAGCACTTTTTCCTAGTAAAAGGGGCAGGTTGCATTTGGAAATATATATATGGCATTAATTAAGGAATCCTTTGTAATGGTGGTGATTCCTTCAAAACTATGATGGTAGAGTCATGCGGGTATTTTAATCCGAGCCTGAGTTGTGCACCTCCAGAAGTTGCCTCTGTAACTTAATAAATTTTTCTGTTGATCCAGCACCAGGGTTTGCAACTTAGAAATTTTTTCCTGGTAAGTAGCATCAAATTCTTGGAGCTCAACTGCTTATTGCATTAAGGTGGTCACAGCAGACTCCATTTTCGGGCAAAATTATTCTGTAACTGTCCAGGTCTGGTTTGGAGTCTTTTTATTGCAACCACTATAAAAAGTACAGGCAGAAAGTGTGGTCGGGAAAACCAAAGGTCAATACATGTTAGGACAGCATCAGTTTTAGTGAGCAAGCAGGTAGCAGGGTCAGGTGGAAGATTGGTACACAATGGATGTCAGTATGAGCAGCAGAGCAGGAAGACAAACATGACTACAGAATGAGAGCACAATAATCTTGCAGGGAAGGAAGTGTAATGCCTGGCTTAAATAGGAACATTAGAAAACAAAAGCGTGTAGTGAATCAAGAAATTAGTAACTGGTTCTGAAGAAGATTCAAGTCCTTTAGATTCAAGTCCTGATACCATGCCTCTACCAACAAAGTCATGCCCCCTTTTTTTTAAGTCACGTCCCCCCTGTCAACAGAGCCACTAAAATATTGAAACTGTCTAAAATGTGATTACACCAAATAGAGCTTACTTTACAACAGGATATAAGTGCAAACAAGTTAATTAATCTATCTCAATGTTTTTCTGACATTTATAAATCAAGAGTATTACTTTGCACTTTGACTAAACTGAGAGAGCTATTAAAGGGAACCTGTCACATAGGATATACCACCCTTGTTGAGGACAGCACTAGCTAGTTACAGACATGCTGTTTTCAGCGGTGTGTTCCTTATTCGATGAGTTAAAGTAGTTTAAGAATGTTTAATGCTCAAATCTAGCAGTTTGCAGCCTGCTCTGCCAGAGAAGAGTTTGCTTAATTCATGAGTGGGTGTTACCCCACGAACCTGTGCCTAACTCCTCCCACTTGCCAGCTATTCACAGGCTTCTACCTATTCAAAGTAAAGGGTTCAATCAGTCATGGATGGGGCTAACAGCTGCTCATAAATAAGCTGGACTCATCTCTGGCAGAGCAGGGGGGCATAACCTTTGTGACAGATTCCTTTAAGAATTCTAGGAAAGAATAGCTAAAGCAATAAATGTTTGTAGGCAAAGGATATGTAGCAACTTGTATGGAGTTATATTGATTTATGCAAATGATACAATTTACTTTGTGAAGTTATTAGCCAGAATTAGCCTTCACTTAGTCACCTTTGTCTTCCTTTGAGTAAGAATTACAAGGCATGAAAAGGTAAAGTTTAAAGGACATGTGACCTTTTTCAACCAATATAACAATGCAGCCAAGTAAGATATTATAGCTGGTTTAAGAGTGGGTTGCATTACTAGAATTACAGGTCTTTTTGTACCAAGGTATTATTTCACCAAATATATCAATAGAAATGTTGTATGACAATCATAATTGCATGAACATTATAATGGAATTGAAACTGTTGTACCTTATAACCTCGAGATCGAGGAAGGCACAGCTCACATGGGTCAAAGGCAGAGATCAGTCATCAATGAGTCAGAAACAAGTCGAAGGTCAATACCACAAAATCGTACAGCAAAACTCTCAAATCAGCACTAAGCGCACCAAAAATCTGGCAATGGAGGAAGGAGTAGGTGCAAATAAAATGGCTAAGGTGACAAGTCATTGATTCCAGGGAATGTTAGGTGGCACACACTGGCCCTTTAAATCAACAAGAATCATCATGTGCCCGCCATAGGGAGGAGGCAGGGGCAGGGAAGCCAGACAGCTATTGGAGAAGAGAGTGAATATGTGGTACATTTTGGCACAATGATAAAGGAGTGGCCAACAGAATTGTTCCCATTTAGTTTCAGTTGATATCAAACCAACTATCACCATCAAAATCAAGACACATTTCTTAAAAGCTAAAAGTGATAATGTATCTGAGTTACATGCAGTTAATTCCACAGTTTTAACCTCATTTAAGGTTCATATTGCAAATAACACAATTTTGATAGTCACATAGTTAACTCATCGTTCTCTAATTTTCTTTTTAAGGAAAAAATGGTTCATTCAATCATGCTCATCTTCCCTTGACTGCTCTCATGAGTTGTATGAAAACAAGTTCACCTCTCTCCATGCTAATATTAAAACACAACATATACAACATTACTTCAATCACATGGAGACAGGTGAACTCAGAGATATAGCCATGATTTACAATATAGTAATCCATCAAGTACATGAGGCAGGTGCTGTGGTGGTACTTGACAAAGATGTATACTGTATAAACTTTAAAATGATTGGTTATTATCAGATACATTTACGTACTGTATATGGGCCCCAAACAACAATATAGTTCAAGCTAGAAATGCTCATGAATGAGCATGTAATTTGGAGGAAATTTCTGAAGAACAAGCAGATGACATAACAGTAAATATTCTATTACACCTATGTTTTATTTTTTTCCAAAATGCCAAATGATTTTCCCATTCCCTACCATCCAATAGTAGCACAATATGTATTCTGTAATAAGACTTACGTCAATGGGTTTATAGTCTTTTACAACTGTTGATAAGGTCTAATCCTTATCACATAGAAGGCATGAAGCATGTACTGTACTGTCCCCTTTACTTAAATTTGCATGAAAGCAGGTTTGAACTGTCCAGTGCAGTATATGTAGTCTTGTACAGTAGCTGTGGAATGGGCCCAGAGAATGAACTCCTTTGATGAGCCAAAAGTATCAAATTCTCTGGTGGGTCTAAATAATGATCTTCAATAATTGGCCCCAAGAATAAACTTCAGTGGTGGACCCCAAAAATCATCTTCACTGGTGGCCCCCAAGAACCAACTTCACTGGTGAGTCCCAAGAATCAGCTTCACTGGTGGGCCCGAGGAACCACAGTCCAACACTTAATAGAAACATACATATGTGTGGAATACAGCCAATGTAGTTTTATTAAGTTTTATTATACTAGTGCATCCTAAAAAATTAGAATGTCATTGAAAAGTTCATTTATGTCCATAATTCAAGTGAAGTTCAATCCAGTTAATTTATGTCCAGAATTCAAGTCAAATAAAGAAACCCATATATTATATAGTCTATAGGGGTTTCTTTCTTTTACTTGAATGATGGACATAAATTAACTTTTCAACGATATTCTAATATTTTGAGATGCACTAGTAAATTGTAATTCCTCATGATCAGGCAATATTGCATAAAAATGGTTTCTTTCCACATATAGCCAATATTCGTTGTTTTTACAAAAATTTCTTTTTTCAGCTGTGTTATTTATGTTAAAGGGGTTTTATCATTACACGCTTTCGCAGACTTGAGATGTTTCTGTCTGTTACATCTTCAAATCAAGAGGCGTGTCTATCCTCCCAGTAGGCGTGTCTTTCCTCACTGAAGAGTTGTGACCTCATAATTTTGTGTGAGTAATGGAAGGGAGAGGATATCCCAGCTCTGCAGACCTTCTGCAATAGTTCTCATGTCTGCAGAGCTCTCACCTCCCTCCCAGGCTCCACAAGCTCCTTGTAACCAGAACACATGCATTGCTGCAAGCAGTTATACATACAGTCTGAACTGAGGAAACAAATGTGAGAAAAGCACGCTGCACCCCCCCTCCTCCCTCTGTTCTCAGGCAGGAGGTAGATCAGACTGTGTAAGGCTGTGTTATAGGGGGGTGAGCAGTGTATATGGCTGTGTTATATGGAGGAACAGTGAATCTAGCAGCTAGAGACTCAGTAATTGCCCAGATCCTTCACATAGAGTCATTACTGGGAGATGAGCATAGAGAGAAGCTAAGACAGCCTTTATTATACAGACTAACGAGCCGTTAAAAGCTTGCATTAGATACGACCAGGAAGAGTGACAGGAGCTGAACTGGCTGGGCTTGCGGAGAGCACACTTCTTGTCTGATGAGAGGGAGCGTGAAGAAGCTTTCAAGGGACTGGGGAGAAATATGTTGTCTTTTGTATACAGAATCCACTAGTTGTAGTGTGATTATCTGAGTAGATCCCTGCTTTATCTGATGACAGGGAACATGAATGAGCTTTCAAGAGGCTGTGGAGAAAGGTGGTGTCTTTTGTATACAGAATCCACTAGTTGTAGTGTGATTATTTGAGTGAACATTCCACACGATCCCTTATGCATGGCTCTGTGCTCTGGCAGTCTCTCTCTTTCTCTCAGCTCAGCGTGGCTTGTTCACATTTGCTTCTTAGCAGATAAGGCACTTCCTGGCAAAACCCCTTTAAGAGTATGTTCACACGGACTTTAGCAGGCGTATAGCGGTGTGTACTGTGCACACCTCTATACACCTGCTGCTTTAGAAGTACGCGCTGGCCAGCATGAATTTCTAAAGCATTCTTGCCGGCCCCCATTTCCTCTCCCCTTCCTGGGCAAATGAGTGCTATGATTTTATCGTATTTGTGGAATTTACTTCAGGTATATTCCAGCACTGTGTGAGCATAATTTAAGGTCTTTCCCTCTCAGGAGGAGGTTTCCTTTATGTACAGCAGACAGCAGTGTTTGCTGTTTCCTACTCACGCAGAGTTTGAGGAACTATTTAAAAAAAAACTAAAACATAAGTCTCCAGGGCAGGGTTTTATTCTCCTGCCTGCACCAGTGACATGTATCTGTGTTGGTTTTTTGCCACTTGTTATGTTATATGGCGTTGGCATGCCCTACTTGGCCTCTATGAAGGCAGCAGTTTTAAAAATCTATTCTCTTGTGACCTGCTGAAGCACTGACTATGACAGGCCTGTCCTTCACATGCGTTTTTGCTGCTTCATTACCGTCCCATCTCTTGCCTGGTCTGATGTGTATCCCTGCTGAACTAGGAGGAGGGTAATGTAGACTAGCCCATGGGAGGGCCCTTTGGGATTAGTGCACCTGGGGCCCTCCCCTACCTGCTTTTAATCAAAAGCTCTTTCATAAATAGCACTGATAGTAAGAGACACTTCTATGTGGGTACTTCCAGAGAGGTGATGTGCAGACATCAGATGCTAAATTGTGTGATCTCCCTAGGGAGTCCCATATGAAGTGGTTCACTTGTCAAAGCTATGGAATAACCCCACTTTGGAGTTGTCATGTTGAGATGTGGTTATCTCACACATTTGGTTGCTTTATCTTCATAATTGCAGGAAGCAATTAGGTGATGTGATTGCAGGCAAATACTAGAGGCAAATACTCTATGATGTATGGTGTGATATCAAACGACCCCGCTACAGCCTACTACAGGTGAAATAATGTGTGAATTGACTTCAGTCAACCACACTAATAGGTGGCAAAACTCTATGGGGTGATTTGGGGGTGTATCTAACATTTCTACACAGCCAGGCACATTACTGTGCTCTAAAAGGCAGTTTAATGGTATGTTTGTTCTTTCTCCACATGCCCAACCATATTTCCCCTTCCAGAAGTGGAATGATAAAGCAAAGCAGCATGTTTAGCTCTGCTATGCAGGCAGTCAGGTCTCTCCATCATTGCAGAGTGATGATGGGATGTATTTTACTTCTCTCCATAAAACAGCATGTCTAACTCTGCTATGCATGTATCTAACCATATTTCCCCCTCCACAGGTGGAATGATGATGTCAAGTGATTTTCTCTTCTCCATAGGCAGTAAGTTTTACTCTGTCATGCACGTGAGTAACCATATTTCAAATTTTTACAGATGGAATGATGATGTCACATGATTTGCTCTCCTCCAAAGGGCACCAAGTTTAAATCTGATATGCATGTAGCTAACTATATTCCCTATTTTAAATGTTAAATGATGATATGATGTGATTTGCTCCATGGGGCAGCTTATTAAATGCAAGCAGCCAGGTCCCTCTGTCTTGGCTGGATGATTATGTGACGTGATTTCCTCTATGCTATGTAGACAGTCAAGTCCCTCTGTCTAGGGTGGAGTAATTCTGTGATGTGGATTACTGTTCTCCACTAGCGGATTTATCACCTTTGTGCAAGGTGGACAAGCACTCTTCCACCAGACTATGATCATGCGTTCTCCACAGATGCTTATGCATCCCACTTCTGCAAATATGTTTAAGAATAATGCGGTTCAGGCTCTTCACGGGAGCGTACATCCATTGCATGTTAAGAGAAGTATCTGGCATTCAGGCTACTCTCTTTTTCTAGAGGATCTAGCTGTCTTTACCATGTACTCCGTCATGTTACTTTCTTCCTTGGAAGAGTAAATGTGTTTTTGGCTTGTACAGTATATTTTAGGTTACTATGCAATGATTCTTCTCTTACTCTCTTCCCTGGATAGGGTAATCATATGTGAAGCTTCCCTCTTTTCTAGAGGGGAAAACTGTCTGTTACTTCTCTAATATCTACCATCTCCTGTTGCTAATCGAGATGTTGCATTGCATTAAAGTAGGAGTGTGTTCCACTCTCTCCAGTTAAACTGGTGCATCAGTCTCTTCTACTCCACTCTCTTTTCTTTGAGGGTGATATCATGCCCCTGCAGATTCACCTCCTTGTTTTTACTGGTTAGCCGGATATTAGTATTCCTGGCTCATAGCAGCTGCATATCACACTACATCCGTTTGTTTTCCTATCACTGCCTGGCAGTTTCTTGTCTTCTTCCAATTGGTTCTTGTTAAACCGGATCAGACTAAATCTTTTCATCAGGATGGGAAACTTTCTAGTTCTTGACCAATTTACTTATACAGTATGTCATAATGAGATGTGAACCAAGTCCCCATCTCGACAGATTATGAGAAAGGATTCAGGCCTGCCATTCCCTTCCCTGGGAACTTGTCACCATCAGCCTTGCTTAAGACAGAGTTTCATTGCAAGGAGATGTCTTCAATCTTCTATGATTTCTACTTGGTAGGCTGACAGTTGTCATTGGAAACCCCTCCCACCTCTGCAGCCCAGGAGACTCCTTAGATCTTGGTCTCTGTTCCTTCTTCATTTAACTCTCTTTCATGAATTTGACACTGTCCTAGCAGGCATTTTCCTGTTTTGAATGCTTTGTCTTGTCCCCAATGCTCTCAAATATCTGCTCCAGGAAGGGGACAGGTGCCTGGCCATGCCCCTTTTAGTCCCCACACTCTGTCATGCAAAGTCCACATTCACAGGTCACACCTTTGTTTTATTCCTGTTATATTTAGGACATCTGGACCAGTCTCCTTTTACAGGGGAATATGCTTTTAGATCTCTAGATGTCCATGCGGTCTTGTCCTTTTATAGTCTCCAGGCTATATCTGTCTGTTGTTTCTTCCCAGTCTGGCACTGTAGATTGTCTTCCTAGAGAATCATTGTCCCTGTTTTCTCAAATCTGTGTTTTTCCACCCCTCCCATAATCTGACACTGGCATTTGTCATAGCAGCACTCCAGTGCAGGTTATCCTGTTCATAAGGATTTTGGACAGCAATCTCCCCTTCCGAATCCTAGGACATCTTCCACTAGTCACTCCTCCTGATCAGTATACCTTCATCTTACTATTATTCCTACTCTGCTCAGATAGGGAAATCATCTCTGAACTCTCTCCAGTATCTGCCATACCTTTCTTTGTTATCCTGGTACCCTTCGTTTTTGGAGACTCCAATTCTGCCTTACTCCCATATTCACTCGGCGGTCCCACTCCTAATGACTTTGCTTTTCATATACCTCTCTACCCTTACCAGAGTTAGCCAAAGAACTTCTGCGAACTAAGAGTAAGACCTCAGCCTAAAGATTTCTGTGGAGAGGAGCAAAACAGAATTTTGTACCATGCTCCAGGTTGCTGGGAAATAAAGAAATTGACTTTGTTCTATTTTCTTCCTAGTTCCTGCCTTTTTACCACCTCCTCGACCAAAATTTTAAGTTGGATCAAGGCAGGGACCTGGTGTGCTTGTCTGTGCCATCCCTCTGGGCTTGCCAAGTGTGGTCCACCATGTTCTCTTTCACGGACCAATGTCTCAGAGTTTTCCAGGGACTGCTTAGTCTTCCTGGAGTTTTTCACTCTCTGATTTTTCCCTGCTTCTTTTGTTGTTTTCTGACAACTTCTGGTTGCATTTGGGTCTTAGGGCCAACAGTCTTGTTCGTATGTCTATACTGAGCAGCCTCATTATCATCTCCAGTTTCCTTCCTCCTACCTATGATAGAAGGAGCTGGGAAGAGTTCACTACCTAATACATTATGTTTTCACACCCCTCCTTTTCTCCAGGATAGTTATGTCTTTGTCTCGTATGGCATCCTTTACCCCATTACCATAAGGGCATTTCCCCTTTCTTTACTTGGGTGTTTTTCCACTGTTCTCCTTGGTGGCTTCTTGGCCACTGTGCCACCAAGCCTCTGCTCTACAGATGTGTTTGGCAGCCTCCTACTAGTAGCCTATACCCAAGGTCAATTCTGTTTAGCCCAATTAATCAAACGAGAAAGGATTTTATGGTAAGTATAAAAATCCAAATTTTCTACCTATGGACATGAGTGAGGGTGCATTTATTAAGGGCTGAAGTATAGTTTTAATGGTACCATTTTGGGATACTTGCAACTTTTCGAACACTTTTTTGCTTTTGAAATTTTTTTTTCTTCTACAGTGTTCAGCGTACAGGATAAATGATGTTATATTTTAATAGATTGGACTTTTATGGCAGCTACAATAACAACCATGTGTAACTTTTAATTTGTAAAATGGCAAAAGGGGGTTGATTTGAAATTTTGATATTTTTTATTTTTTATACTTTTAAAATATATATCTTTCTACTTGTACATTTAGGGCGACATGTATGATTTTTAGCATTTAAACGCCAATTTTTATGCACATACAGTGGGACAAAAAACTATTTAGTCAGCCACCAATTGTACAAGTTCTCCCACTTAAAAAGATGAGAGATGCCTGTAATTGACATCATAGGTAGACCTCAACTATGAGAGACAAAATGAGTAAACAAATCCCGAAAATCACATTGTCTGATTTGGAAAGAATTTATTTGCAAATTATGGTGGAAATAAGTATTTGGTCAATAACAAAAGTTAATCTCAATTCTTTGTTATAGATCCTTTGTTGGCAATGACAGAGGTCGAATGTTTTCTGTAAGTCTTCACAAGGTTGGCACGCACTGTTGCTGGTATGTTGGTCCATTCCTCCATGCAGATCTTCTCTAGAGCAGTGATGTTTTGGGGCTGTCGCTGAGCAACATGAACTTTCAACTCCCTCTAAAGTTTTTCTATGCGGTTAAGATATGGAGATTGGCTAGGCAAATCCAGGATCTTAAAATGCTTCTTACGAAGCCACTCCTTCGTTGCCTTGGTTTGTGCTTGGGATCATTGTCATGCTGAAAGACCCAGCCACATTTCAACTTCAATGCCCTTGCTGATGGAAGGAGGTTTCCACTCAAAATCTCACGATACATGACCTCATTCATTCTTTCATGTACATGGATCAGTAGTCCTGATTCCTTTGCAGAGAAACAGCCCCAAAGCATGATGTTGCCACCCCCATGCTTTCAACTCCCTCCAATGGTTTTCTGGGATTGAGATCTGGAGACTGGCTAGGCCCCTCCAGGACCTTGAAATGCTTCTTACGAAGCCTTCATTGCCTTGGCAGTGTGCTTGGGATCATTGTCATGCTGAAAGACCCAGCCACTTTTCATCTTCAGTTCCCTTGCTGATGATAGGAGGTTTGTACTCCAAATCTCACGATACATGACCCCATTCATTCTTTCATGTACACGGATCATTCGTCCTGGTCCCTTAACAGAGAAACAGCCCCAAATCGTGATGTTGCCAACCCCATGCTTCACAGGAGGTATGGTGTTCTTTGGATGCAACTTTGCATTCTCTCTCCTCCAAACATGACGAGTTGTGTTTCTACCAAACAGTTTTACTTTGGTTTCATCTGATCATATGACATTTTCCCAATACTCTTCTGAATCATCCAAATGCTCTCTAGAAAACTTCAGATGAGCCCAGACATGTACTGGCTTAAGCAGGGGGACACGTCTGGCACTGCAGGATCTGAGTCCCTGGCGGAATAGTGACGTTAGTCCCAGCTCTCTGCAGGTCATTCACTAGGTCCCCGGTGAGGTTCTGGGATTTTTGCTCACCGTTCTTGCGATCATTTTAACCTCACAGTGTGAGATCTTGCGTGGAGCCCCAGATCGAGGGGGATTATCAGTGGTCTTGTATGTTTTCCATTTTCTAATTATTGCTCCCTGAGTTTCTTCACACCAAGCTGCTTGCCTATTTCAGATTCAGTCTTCCCAGCCTGGTGCAGGGCTACAATTTTGTTTCTGGTGTCCTTCGACAGCTCTTTGATCTTCACCATAGTGGAGTTTGGAGTGTGACTGTTTGAGGTTGTGGACAAGTGTCAGAAATTTTGCTTTTTTTGTAGGTGACCAAATACTTATTTTCCACCATAATTTGCAAATAAATCAGACAATGTGATTTTCGGGATTTGTTTTCTCATTTTGTCTCTAATAGTTGAGGTCTACCTATGATGTCAATTACAGGCCTCTCTCAGCTTTTTAAATGGGAGAACTTGCACAATTGGTAGCTGAATAAATACTTTTTTTCCTGCTGTATAAATAGTATAGAATGCGCCTGATTTATGACCCGCTGTAAAGCAGGTTCATAAATCAAGCGCATTCAAGGCTATTATGCGCATGAAATTTGGCGTTTAAACACCAAATTTCATAAATGCCACCCTTAGGGCGACATGTATGATTTTGTCGTTTAAACGCCAATTTTTATGCGCATATAAATAGTATAGAATGCACCTGATTTATGAACACAGTCTACTGTGGGTCATAAATAAGGCACATTCTAGCATATAAACATCAATTCTGGCTGAGGTAAAGCACTTTGAAAGTGGTTTTCCTGTTCCAGCAGTAATGCGCCTGAAATAGCCGTAATGAAGTTATAAATCCACAGCTTTGTATGGTTCTAGTGCAGCCCTCCTCCCACACGCCCCTCAAAATCAGGCACATTACAAAGTGCAGCGGGTGCGTTGTAATGCGCCTGATATTGGCATACGGGCCATTTTAAACTATTGCGAACGGGGCTGCGCTAGATGTCGGCTGAAAAGATGCCAGATTTCTGCTGTAGTCCCATTCATACATGTCACCCTTAGTCCCCACTAGGTTTCAGTAAGTGATAGAAATATTAACATAGCAGTTCTGGAAGCTCACCAGTGAAGCTGGTTCATCCAGCTGCCATGGTAACTGATTGGCACCCCGCAATCTCATCCCAGTGGGGCCGATCGGAGGGAGGAACAGTACGCAGCACCGTTCCTTATTAATGTAGATGTTAGAGCATCTAAAGGGTTAAACAGCAAGGATCGAAGCTGGACCAGATCTCTGCTGTTAGTGACAGGTGTCAGGTGTAATAATCAGGCTTCCTGAGTAAGCCCGCTACATAGCTCCTTACGGACAAATGGACATACCCCTACATCCATGACCGGTAAAGGGTTAGAAGCATAGGTGTTGGTAAAATGATGGTATTGTTCCAATATGGATGCCAATAATATAATAATGATACTTGAGCACAGCTGTTATCCCAAATGGGTTCGTAATAGAGGACAAATGTTGCAAAAATAAAAATAGGGCTAGTTTGCTCTTTAGAAATGGATTGCATACAATCAAAAGTGTTCAGGTCATTTTTATTTTTACTTTTATAGTTTACAATTAGATATATCTACAATATTATTCAGAAATATTCCAATAACTTATCAAGATCCAGTTTTATTTGGAGATCACAGAAGAGTTCCTTAAGAAAAACACTGGCCAGAAGGTATTTAACTATAAAACATGGTTGGTTGACATGTAAATGATCATATAAATGTGGGCACACCAGATGGATTTGCTGTTGACAAGAGCTAAAAATTAGAATGTTTGAATAATTATGAAGATACAAACTATTTTGGCATCAGATTCACTTAGCATGGTCGATGAGAATAGGACTGCCACCCAGTAGTGACAATTCTTGGAAACAACAGGCTAATGACTGGGCCACGGAACTACACATCTGTGAATAGCTACCAACATACAAGGGGTTCTTATATGTGTTATTGTATTTGTAGAGGACTCTTAGCTGACACCTTGTGATGTTATTCTTCCATCATTTTAATGGGAGTTCTTAGCCCAGGTCAGTGGTTGTATTAGGCTACACTTAGAACTCCCATCGAATAGAATGGAAAGTAACCATGCAAGCACAGAGACTTCTCCATTCAGAACAGGGCCCCATTCTGAATATACTGTATATACTCGAGTATAAGCCGAGTTTTTCAGCACAAAAATATGTGCTGAAACATCCCCCCTCGGCTTATATTCGAGTCACTGTCGGCGCTCGGGCGCTGCGATGGCCCGTGCGCCAACAGGGACGCTTAAGTTATATGCGGCTCCTCAGGGAGCGCATATAACTGAACGCCGAGTACCGCCGACAGTGTCCGGGGCCTGGGATGGCCCGTGCGCTGTCAGCTATCTCTTCACTTGTATGCGACTCCTCCAGAGCGCACACAAGTGAAGAGATACCACTGCGTAGCATAGAGCGAGCGCTCCGTGCTCCGCAGTGGACTCCGGGCGGCCGCAGACTCGCGGCTGTCCGGAGTTTCCGGCACAGGCAGCGTGTGTCATCACGCTGCGTGCGCGGCCTGATGACATCACCCGCCTGTGCCGAGAAGACCAAGGACAGCGCGCGGGAGGCCGGACAGCGAGGAGGCGGAGCGGCGAGGGAGACAGAGCAGCGGGGAGTCAGGTAAGTGGTTGTTTTTGTTTTAAAACGCTGCCTATGCCTGCCTATACCCTGCCTATACCTGCCTAGAGCCTGCCTAGTGGGGCCTATTCCTGGCTATAACGACCTAAACCTACCTATACCTGCCTATAACCTACCTAGGGGGACTATACCTGCCTATAACCTACCTAGGGGACCTATACCTGCCTATAACCTACCTAGGGGACCTATACCTGCCTATAAACTACCTAGGGGACTATACCTGCCTA
Organism: Phyllomedusa bahiana; assembly: GCA_025379985.1. Classification (NCBI taxonomy): domain Eukaryota; kingdom Metazoa; phylum Chordata; class Amphibia; order Anura; family Hylidae; genus Phyllomedusa; species Phyllomedusa bahiana. The sequence goes on from JAODAL010032726.1 coordinate 19,991, forward strand.
TAACCTACCTAGGGGGACTATACCTGCCTATAACCTACCTAGGGGGACTATACCTGCCAATAACCTACCTAGGGGGACCTATACCTGCCTATAACCTGCCTAGGGGGACTATACCTGCCTATAACGACCTATACCTGCCTATAACCTACCTAGGGGGACCTATACCTGCCTATAACCTGCCTAGGGGGACTATACCTGCCTATAACGACCTATACCTGCCTATAACCTGCCTAGGGGGACCTATACCTGCCTATAACTTGCCTAGTTGGACCTATACCTGCCTATAACTTGCCTATGGGGCAATTACCTGCCTATAGCCTGCCTATGGGGACATATAGCTTCCTATACCTGCCTATAACAACCTATACCTGCCTATAACCTGCCTTTGGGGGACATTAAACTGCCTATACCAGCCTATATCTGCCTATGGGGGACATTAAACTGCCTATACCTGCCTATAACCTGCCTATGGGGGACATTAAACTGCCTATGTAATTTTATTGGTATCTATTTTTATTTTTAAAATTCACCAGTAGCTGCTGCGTTTTCCACCCTAGGCTTATACTCGAGTCAATAAGCTTTCCCGGTTTTTGTGGCAAAAGTAGGTGCCTCGGCTTATACTTGGGTCGGCTTATACTCGAGTATACGGTAAGTGCCGTTCCCAGAGGTGGGACCTGCACTTATCTGACACTGATGACATATCCTATCAATATTTGTGATGGCAACATCTTAAGGACATTTTATATTTATAGTATTTCTAAAATGCAGTTATGTAAAAATTAACTAAAGTGCTGGAAATGCATAAAACCTTTGTAAATTAGCTAATAAGGAAAATTTTAACTCAAAATGAGTAAGTTAATTAGGTGACATGAAACATGCCCCCGTGTCATAGGCATTTGTTATGTTGGCAGAGGATGTCTGCTATAAGTACCAGTACCTGACCCTTAGACTATTGATGCTGACAGAATTCTTTCTCTAACAAATGTTTGCCACAGTAATGTCTTCATTCTGTGCAGTAATGATGCTGATAAGCTTTCTGCTCTAGAAAGTTAATATGTGTTAATCAAGTCACTGAATCTAAAGTAGCTGTCAACTTTGTGTCTGTTGACATAGAGTGACTCTATTTATCAGCTAAAAGGTTGGCAATGACTTGTTAGGGGAAATAAAGGTATTGCTATGTCTGATGTTGTATTTAATGGACACTTTCTAAACACATTTATACATTATACAAGCATAGGGAAGTATCATAGAAATTATGTAATTTTGAGAAATACCCAAGTAATACCCAAGTATTATTTGCACAACACCCTACCCTAGCCCACATGATATCAGTGGGTTGTAGCTCTTGAAACAACATGGCTATTCACTAGTGTTCATCTAATGGGGCCCTGTTTGATTCAACACAGGTGTGACCAAACTTTTTCTCTCACCACCTAAGTTAGGGTTACATATGTTTAGAGAGTAATAGGGGATTAAACCCTGATGGGCTACTGAGCATTGCAGGCCTGAGGCTGCTCTTTAGGGAGAAAGACAGAGAAAAAGAGGCAGAACGCAAGACTTATGTGCAGTATGTGATAGAAGTAACAGAACAGATAAATGGGAGGTCTTTAAAAACATCTTAAGCACCCACTGTGAGAGGTACATATATTATGGAAATAAAATGGTTAGAAAAAGGAAAAAAACAATGTGGATCAATAGAGATGTAAAGGAGGCAATAAATAACAAAAAGAAAATGTTTGAGCAACTTAAACAGGAGGGCAGTGAAGAGGCACTAAAAAGTTAAAAAGGAAAAAATTAAATATGTAAATAAATGATAAAGACAGCAACGCTGGATACAGAAAAACATATTGCCATAGAAAGTAAAACTAACCCAAAAATAATTTTAAACTATATAAATAGTAAAAAGATTAAAACTGAAAATGTTGGCCCTTTGAAAAGTAGTGAGGAAGATATTGTAGAGGGTGATGAGGAGAAAGCAAACCTATTAAACTATTTTTTCTCCACTGTGTTTACCAAGGAAGATGACCTTTCTGTTGATGGGCTGAGAAATGAGGTAAACTTGACCTTAAATGTTTCTTGTCTGACCCAGGAAGAAGTGCAGCTCCGCCTTAAGAAGATTAAAATAGACAAATCACCAGGTCCTGATGGTATACACCCGTGTGTCCTAAGGGATTTAAGTAATGTCATAGATAGGCCCCTATTCTTAATATTTATAGACTGTAATATAATGGAGTTTGTCCCAAATGATTGCCGCATAGCAAATGTGGTGCCAATATTCAAAAAGGGGTCAACAAGTGATCCTGGAAATTGTAGGCTGATAAGTTTAGCCTCTTGGTAAAATGTTTGAAGGTTTTCTAAGAGACTATCTCATTGAAAATAAATGTATAACTGCCAATCATTTTTCTTACAGGACATTTTTTTACCAGTTTAGAATTTTATGTTACTATATTTTGCATATAATGGGATAAAGATGATTTACGCTTTCTATTAAATCTGGTAGTCTCTATAATCTGATAGATGAGCACTGGCATTAAAGATAATCTGTAAAATGTAATGGAAAAACGAGACCTCTTAACCATTAATTTTGTTTATACTTTTTATGACTGGAAAGCCAAATTATCTTGGGCTCTGTTCACATCAGTATTATGGTCAGTAAAATGTATCAGAATTAATTGGGATTTGTTATATCAGTTATTTCTGATACATTTTACTGACCATAATACTGATGTGAACAGAGCCCAATAATCCTGTGCTTAGCATAGACAGGCTCAGACTGGCCCACAGGAGATGATGGGCCTCTTGGTATGTTGGGTCCCTTTCGGGAAGAAAGGCAGAGAAAAATGGCAAAATTCAAGTGCAGTATATGCATTCTTTTATAGTATCTGTAGGATGGGCCCCAATAATTAAAGGGGTTTTCTCACTACAAGGATCTTATATCTAATGACGGAGACAGTAAAAATAAGCACTTTTGCAATTGGTTTGCATTACCTAAATCATTTAGTATAGCAGCTATGAGCTAATCTGTGTGTTCTACACCTAAAACTGCAGCCTGAGTTTGGGCCACACCCCCTTTACGGTGACTGGCTGACTGATATTTCATTCAGCCAGTTGGGACATTCCCAATGGATGGGACACACCCCCTGCGCTGTGTTTGTATAATAAAGGCTATCTCAGCTCCTCTTTGCTCCTCTCTCAGCCCTATGTAAAGGATCCGGGCAATGACTGAGTCTGTAGCTGCTAGATTCACTCTCTAGATTCACTCTCCCCATATAACACAGCCTTATACACTGCTCCCCCAACCTCCCATATAACACAGCCTTATATAGTCTGTTACCCTCTACCTCCTGCCTGATAACAGAGGGAGGAGAATTCCTCACATTTGTTTCATCATTTCTGGCTGTATGTATACATTTTTACAGCAACGCAGGTGTTCCAGTGCTGGTTACAAGGAGCTTGTGCAGCCCGGGAGGGAGCTGATAGCTCTGCAGACATGAGAACTGACCATTGCTGGAGGTCTGCAGAGCTGTAACATGCTCTCCCTTCCACTGCTCACAGAGAATGATGATGTCACCACTCTTCAGTGAGGAAAGACACGCCTACTGGAAGGAGAGATCTGCCCCTGAATTTGAAACTGTAGCAGACAGAAACAGCTCAAGTCTGTAAAAGTTTGTGTTGAGAAAACCCCTTTAAGTCCATTAATAGATCCTAAGAATCAGCTCCACTGGTGGGCTCCAAGAATTAGGTATACTGATGGACCCCAGGCGCCCCAGACCAATACTGAGCATAATCACGATACACATAGCACTAGCACACAAGTCCTTGTAAGCCTCTTAGTAAACAGATCAAGTTGGAAGGACAGAGAATATTTCTTGATATATTTTCTGATGCAACCATATATTGCGGATAAGTATAAATCCAACCATATATATTACATATCTGATTGAAAACCATGTCACTGATGCTGTCATGTGACAGTGTCATCAATCTCTATTTTCCACCATTAAACCATTGGTACTTTTAAAAGTTATTCTGCTTGCTTCATTCCAGACACTGCATATCCATGAACATCTTGTCCTTCCATTTAGCAAGTCTTCGTTTTTAATATTAGGTTTGTTTTTAATAAAATCCGTAGATATGACTTTCAGCTATAATATTTCTTTTTGCCAGCAATGTGTTGTTTCATAATTTATCAATGTGGTGATCGCACTGAAGTGATATATTACTTACTTTTAATGCAGTCCTGCTTTGACGTCTGTTTAGGTCAAGTAATAACTCCAGGTGTCACTTTTAAGAGGTATTTCAAAAGATTGTAAAAGAGGAATGAGGTAATTGCATTTGATGGTCTGTGCAAAAGTATTAGCCAATTTTATATACTGTATTATAAAGTATACCTTAAAGAATTCAGGTATGACCAGGGTCAAGCACAATCTTCCCAAGTTATACACATATAAGAAGCTGAGATACAAGCTCATATTTGTAGAATCCTTGTATTTAAAGGGGTGTGTGTTCACCTATTTCGGGAATGAGCCCCTGAAAGTTTCAGTTCAGAATAGAGAGTTGGTTGCACTTATTCACAACTCTCCATTCTGTTCTATAAAGGTTCCATATAAAGTGGAGTGGCGTGTTTGGCTGTACTCAGAACTCCCATAGAACAGAATGGAGAGTTATGCCAAGGACTTGTTCTCCATTCTGAACAAAGACTCTTGGGGACTTGATCCCAATACAGGTGGGAGTCCCACCACTCTACTATACTTTAATACTTTATCCTATCGATATCCCATCAAAGTGTAAGATGGTAACAACCATCTTACACTGTTTGTTTTTTTATAACTATAAAATCACTGTTTTTTGTTTTTGCTATAAAATATTTTTGTATTTTGTAAGTCAAAAAAATACTTTCACTGATGGCATACATTAATGTACAGTACCTCTAAGGACACTGCAAAGAGCAGACCAGCACTCAGTTTACTGGAACCAGCTGTGTGACCTTGTCCGATTGTGGGAAATAGCAATAGGCTTTGGCCGAGCCATTATATATTTATTTTGTGTTCTCCAATAGTGGACTGGAAGATGTTAGATAAATTACTGAAATAATTATAACTTCTTAGCAGACTATTTTAGAGCATGTCAGGGGTGTTAACTTCATTTTCAGAGGGCCACGCCAATATTGTGGTTGCTCTTAGGGACATTTTTAAATGTAAGACCATATTGTTAAAGGGGTTTTACCACAAAGCCATTTTGTGTCCTCTTGTTCTCTCTTCAGCTTCCAGTGTCTTCAAAATGGAGATGTGTATAATTTGTTTGAACTGCATAGCATATGACCCAGCAGGCTTGACATCACCCTGTCTTTCCCCACATTGTGCTCACTCTAGTCAAACAAAGGTCTGTTTATAGAAGGTCAAGTAACCTAAAATACAAGAGCTATGAGTAGCGATGACGACAGTCTCAAGATGTCAAAATGTGAACAGCGTGGTGATGAGGACTGTTTAAATCCCAATTCAAATTGATCCCCTAAGTCTATTGGGCAATTCAGGGTTGATTCCAACACTTGTTGGGAATTTTGCCATTTAGCGCTTTGTTAGAGATCAGCAAGTTGTGCAAAAGTACTGAAACATTGAACAATTGGACATGTGCATTCTAGAGTTAAGAGATGGTCTCATCTAGTGCAATAAAAAAAATTTCAATAAATTTTATGTTCATCCTGAATTTTCAACCAAAAGCCAAGCCTTTTTATCAGTAATGTATAGCAATACAGCAACGTATTCCTATGTATTACAAAAGTGATCGAATAATCACATAATGTAGTTCCATAGTGGCATTTACAAATTTTTTAGCATTCTAAATAGATTAATAAAAATTTAAGTACAAAACTTATTTTTCCCCAATTAAAAAAAAAAAAAACTCTTTCGAAAAAATATATAAAAAGGAACACATGATAGGTATCGCTGCAACTGTAGTGCTGTAATCTATAAAACACTGATGTTAGGTAATCCATACGGTGAACATTACAAAAATAGATAGGTAAAAATCCATGCCAGAATTGCATGCGGGTAAGAAAAGAGGTATGGCCTATAAAAGTGGATGTATGATGTAAAATGGGTTTGTAGTTCCCTTTCTTCAATTGATTTCTTACATTTTTTAAAGGGTGCTGACAAGTGAAGACCATTCATATAAAATAAGACCAGTCTATGGGGGAAAAAAGTTTTTAAAAAAGTGATGCTGTGGAGCTGTAATCTGCTGTATTTTGCTCCCTTGTTCTCGTCCTGACACACAGGAGATGCTCTTGAGAAGTAAGGACGAACAGATTTCGGGGAGCTCTGGAGCTGCAACAGTGAGAGACAGGTAGGGAAGTATAACTTTTTTTGCAGCCTGAACCCTTTTCAAATTAATTTTGTCACATTGGACAACCCCTTTAAGTAGGAATACCTTTCCATGGCATGCTACACTACAGGCACCTGCAACACCAGATAGGGAGCTATTGTCTGGGGGGAAGGAGCCCCAAGCTGAAGTTTTGCACCATGGCCCATGAGTTTTTAGCTCTGTCCATAAGGTCAAATACTCCAACAATCACAATACTATATTATATTCTAGCAATATGCAATAAAATTTGTACATGGGAATAAGCATAATAAGCCAATGCAACTCATAGTACTTTGCATTTGATATTTATAGCCACATGTATGAAAACTGTTGTGGTCTAAAACTCTCTTTGTTGCCCATAGTAACCAGAGCGCCCCTTTAATTTCATATAGTGCTATAGTGTTTTCAAAAAAAGTAGAAAACAGTTCAGTGTTTTTGCATTACTTCTTTGTTTTATATTCTACACGGTTTAATGTATACCACTAATTTCAGGTTGCCATCAGCTGCCATTTTTACTGGTGAAATACATTGAGAGGTAGCTCCTTCTATGACTTGCATACATCTCAATGGAGATAGACATACATAAACAAAGAGTAGAAACCCTTTCATTTATTACAATGGTAGAAGCAGCTCAACAGAAATATTTTCTCTTGTAAACTGCTACTATTCACCAGAAGGTTATCATTCTCATACATTGGGTCTCATTTATTAAACCTGTCTATTAGAAAGAGTGTCTTTGTTGCCCATATCAACCGATCAGAATTCAGCTTGTATTTCTTAAATTACTATACAAAAACAAAAGCTGCTCTGTGAATAGTTGCTATGGGTAACAAAAGCAGTGTTTATTGGCAATTTAGTTAACCGATTATTATATAGCGCTCCCTCAACATACAATATTGGTTTCGAGATGATCATTGTATGTTGAAACGACAACTCCATGCAAAATTGGATGATTGGTTTTTGAACCCCAAAATGTCACCAACATAATGCAAAATGAAGATGAAAGAAATAGAGCAGGTAAAGCAAGTCCTTACAAATAATATCAGAAAGAGCTGCTGGAAGCTGGAAATCAATTTCTATGTTGAAGACAGGAGCTTCTTTGGGTCACTCATGTACTTTATACAGAATGTACCATGAAAAAACGGAAGCACCACCAGGTGCCCAAAAGAGCCACTCATCTTGGCACATTTAAAGAGCAGTACAGAACATGAAGTACCGCACTGTGCTGTATAGAGGCGCTACTAGACCGACAATCACTGCATGTATTTTACTAATATAGATGTTTTACAACTAAAATGTTGATGATAATCACATGAGCTGTAGATCAGCAGTGTTTAGGACATTCTATGGTAAGTGTGGTTTCAACATATAATGTTTCAGGAAAGATCATTGTATGTTGGAAATATTGTAACTTGAGGACATTGTAACTTGAGTAACATTTTAACATAGTAAATAAAATCTGTATAATACATTTAATAATATGACATATTTATGAGAAAACAGAACTCCTAAAATTTCTCACTCACTGATTACTGTGGATGGTTAAAGTCAATACGGTAGAAGGCCATGGATGTGCCATTCATGGTAACATAGTGCGGTTAAAAAAAAAAGACAAGTCAATTAAGGTCTACAAAGGAAGGATATAAGATGTGGATGAAGGGAGTGGTATAGATCATTTTAAAACTTTGCTTCCCTTTACTTTTGCAGAAATACGAAACCCATAAGCAGTGTTGCCATCAGTTATCTCAGAACTTCATACAGCCCCTTACAGCTAAAACATCTGAGTTCCCATTAACAGTTCCTGTTTTGCTCCATATCAGCAGGCCCCTTTTTATTTAAACTTGATCAGGTCCCCTGACAGCAGTACTATCAATACCACCTTGATGATGCCCCCTATAAAACATAAGCCAGTCATTCCTAAAATGAATATTTCATGCCACATCCTGAATGCCAATCAGACTGAATCTATTATTTACAGAAAAGGTTGCACCAACTTTAGTAAGCAAAATAGCACCACAATGGTTTGAAACCGGACCGCCTCCAAGTCCATGCTCACATAATATATTCCAAAAATCAGACCAAAAAACCTTGACAAAGAAGGCGGGCCTTTCGATACGTCGCTGCTGTCTTGAGCACTGGTGTGCTCGTGGTTAGTTCCGTGAGTTCCTAAGGACTAAGCATGAATATAGAACCTACAAAGCTCTTGGATGCAAGACCAAAAAAATATCAAGTCACAGTAAAACAAAAAAATGATATTCAAGTTTTATTAGCATAATACTTAATAAAAAAATATTAAAAAGTCAAAAACATGATGAACAAATAGAAACAGAAACAGTGGGCACTAAATAATGAATAGACCGATGCGATGGCAAAAAAATCAATCAAGTACTAACAAAGAACAAAGGCACAAATAAATAAAAATATATACAGTAAAAATGTAAGTAAAATACTAGTAAGGGGAAGAAAAAAAAGGGGGAAAAGTGCCTAACCAGCATCAATCACATAACACAGTGATACATATTCAATGGTATGCAAAAATCTAGAGTGGCAATGCTTAATAATAAACTAAAGTATAAATACTAAAGTGACACAGTGCCATGAATCAAACATTAAACATAGTATATACAAAAGTCTAAAGTGCCAAAGATTAGTGATACACAAAAGTATAGATAATAAGATAACACAGTGTCATAAATCAAAAATTAATCACAGTATAGAAACCGTCAAAACATGATTAGAATTACTACTGCAGAAAAGCCGACATGCGTTTCGCTTGTGACCTTCATCAAGGGATAACCATGAATATAGACATTTCTATGGATTGATGAAGTGGACATTTCCATTAAAAAACATGAGTATACCGCTATGCAAAGGCTGTTGTCTCTATAGCACTGAATTAAGACTACTATGTGTGTCTTAATTCACTTGCACTCTTTATACAACTTGAAGTTTTTTGGTCTGATCAAACTGGATCAACATTCTAGCATGAAATTTAATAGTCTACATAAGTTTTAACATTATTTTGTTGTAATGGTGTAAGCCTTTCTTTAAAGGGGTTTTATTGTTTCATCATTTGACAGGCATTTATACTGGTTGCTAAGCAGAGCTTATGAAATGGAGGGGCATGTTTCTCCTCCCAGCAGGGAGTATCTTCTCTCTCTGCAGACACGCCCCAAAGTGTGCATGTGAGGATTCATTCTGTGTGAAGTGGGGAAGGGAGAGATTCTCAGCTGTCGGAGACTAAGGAATCATTAGAAGTAAAAAGCTAAGTGTAACTCCATAGTGTATATCTACATTTCTCACTCTCTACATACTTTGTAACTAGTATGGGCATTTGACGTTCAGGACTCTGGGAAAGATGGGTGATTTTTTTTTCTATCTTTCACACAGTGATGTATCCTGCAGATTATTACACCTCTGACCTCTACAGCTCTGCAGAACAAAACTATAAGTTTTATCTATTTGTGTTTACATGGGACTGCACAAGATTTCTCTCTCTGCTGCAGGACCTCTGATCCCTGTCAATGAAAGGAGCAAACCCCGCACGCATACGTCACACCTACCACTGATTGCTGTCAGTGAAGAGAGCAAAACCGCATGCATAAGTCGCACCAACCACTGATTCCTGTCAGTGAAAAGAGCAAACCCCGCACAAATACGTCTCACCTACCACTGCTTCCTGTCAGTGAAAATAGCAAACCCCGCACATAACACATCTCACCTACCACTGCTTCCTGTCAGAGAAAACAGTCAACCCCGCACGCATACGTTGTACCTACCACTGATTGCTGTCAGTGAAAAGCGTAAACCCCGCACTCATATGTCGCACCTAAAAACTGCTATCTGTCAATGAAAAGAGCAAACACCGCACGCATACGTCGCACCTACCACTGCTTCAAATCAGTGAAAACAGAAAACCCCGCAAGCATACGTCGCAACTACCACTGATTGCTGTCACTGAAAAGAGTAAACCCTGCACGCATAAGTCACACCTAAAACTGCTTCCTGTCATTGAAAAGAGCAAACCCTGCATGCATACATCGCACCTACCACTGCTTCCTATTAGTGAAAACAATCAACCCCGCGCGTATACGTTGCAAATACCACTGCTTCCTATCAGTGAAAACAGTCAATCCCGCATGCATACATCTCACTTACCACTGCTTTCTGTCAGTAAAAACAATCTCTCTCCCTCAGACGCGCGTTCCCGATTACGACCGGGGCTGGGACCTGGAAGTAACCCGACTGGAGCTCTCACTTCGTTCCCAAGCACTATCAAACAGCCCGTTGTCCTAAACCATAGCACTTTGGTTATGGTAACCAAGGACAGACATGCTTAGATTTTTGGTCTCCTCCTTTTGAACTATGATCTTCGTAACGAGAAAACCCCTTTAAGCCCAGGGGTATACATGAAATAGCTGTTTACCATATTTTTTTAAGGACCATTAATATACTTATGCAAATTAATCATGTCTAAGACATTTCTGCTCATGGGTAAATACATTTACTTATAACTAAGATGCTCCATGCATCGTCACATCACATTTTACAAGCAGATAACTTTGAATACCCAAAAAAGGTATTCAAAAGTATACTTAATGTACCCAAAACATAGAGCAAAAGGGCATACCACTGGCTACATTTGCCTTATTTATGTTGAAATATTTGTTTGTCTAAGATTCCTGCTGTGCATTTGCCATGATTGCTCAGTTTGTATGTGAAATCTAAGTTATGCATATAAAAACATCAGCATTGTTTAGAAGATTTTCATTTCATAAGTCAACAACCCTATAAAACACATTTTGTAATTAAACAAAATACATATTGGCACAGAAGGAAAGCAAAATTGCTTATCACCAAAATTAAATTACTGGAAATCCCTTTGTAGTAAGGTATCTCTGTACTTTGTCTTTCTACATGGAGTAACTAAATAAGCTTGAGACAAAACCTATACACTGAAGCAATAATATTATTATCGAGACATTTTCCCAGGGAATATGAAATCCTATATAAACCTTGTCTTTGATAAAACAATAATACAGTATAACTATGTTACTGCTCCGAATCACAAAAATCCCTTGTTTGGAAGAAAGAGTCAATATAATAAGTTAGTTACTTGTTAGCCTTATATGCTGTACATATACAGATGTTTATATCAAAAACTTTCATTACATTTTCAGTATCATATGCATTCATTTAAAGGGATTGTCCAGGCTTACTCCATTCAATATGACATCGGCATGGAGAGCCACAAAAGCACACTGGACAACACAGTTGCCACGGCATCCACCTGACCAAAAACAACTAAACAGAGACCATATGCATTAAAAATTAAATTTTATGAAACTCATATTAAAAGCCATTACATTTACTCTATACATACCATATCAATGAAAGAAAAGAAAGAAGAAGAAGAAAAAACAATGTTCTTCCTACCGAAATTGGAGGGACCTGGTTTATCCCTGTACCTAAAAACCTGCTAGAGGAACAGGTTCCAGTTTGGGGTCATCCTTTCATTGTGGTATCTCCAATTTATGTAGGAAATGCATTCTTTCTTCTCCTTTCATTGGTAGGGTAAGTATAGGGTAACTGTAGTGGTTTTTAACATGTGTATTAATTTCAGTCTGAAAACGGGTTGTCATGATGTTTGTATTAGCCATACAAACTACCGTGGGCTGCAAAAGTATTCAAAACCCTTGAACTATTTGTGATTTTAAATGTTACAGCCACAAACTTAAATGTATTTTACTGATAGTTTATGTGACAGAGCAACACAAAGTAGCAAGTATTTAAGAAGTGTAAAGAAAATGATACCTGATTTTCCAAATTTTTGCTAATTATTAGTATACAGCCCCCTGTACTCTGATACCCCTAAAAAAAACAGCATTACTAATTGCCTTTAGGAGTCACCTAATTAGTAACTAGAGTGCATCTGTACAACAAGCCTGTCCACCTAAACTGGCAGCCCAGACAAGGAGAGCACTAATTAGAAAAGCAGACAAGAGACCCAGGGTCACTCTAGAGGAGCTACTAGAAGCCACAGCTCAGGTGAGGGAATCTGTCCGCAGAACAACTATTAGCCATGTGCGCCACAAATCTGGCCTTTATGAAAGAGTGGAAAGAAGAAAGCCCTTTATGAGAGCAAGACATAAGTCCTGTTTGCAGTTTGCAAAAGCTATGTAGAGGACAAAGCAATTATGTGGAAGAAGGTCCTCTGGTCAGATGAGACCAAAATGACAAATGCTATGTATTTGTAATTTTGGCAACACCGCCAAAATGACAAAACACCGCAGATCATGCTGAACACACCATCCCTACTGTGATGGCAGCATCATACTGTGGGAAAGATTTGCTTCAGCAGGAAATAGAAAGCTGCTAAGAGTTGATGGGAAAATGGATGGAGCTAAATACAGAGCAATCCTCCAGAAAAATCTCTTAGGCTATGTTCACACGACGGATTTGGCCACGGTTATGGCCGCAGGTTCCGACACGGTTCCCGCGGCCAAAATCGCGGCCAAATCGCGTCTGGTTTATTAACATGGATTCCTATGGGAAACCGCGTTAATATTCACACGCGCATGTGGAGAACTCTCCTGTCAATTCTTGCGCGGCTGGCCCGCGGCTCGCGGCGCGGTTTGCCCCCTGCTATTAGTTTGCATGGGGGCAAACCCTCGGCGCAATCAGTGCCCCAAACCACGCCCCACTCGCGCCGAGACCACGCCCAGCGCCCGCGCCGCAAACCCGCGTCGGGAGACACGAGTTTGCAGCGAGGTCCGACGAGGTTTTGGCCGCGGGAACCGCGGCGAGAGCCGTGGCAAAACCCGCGGCCAAAACCGCCATGTGAACGGGGCCTTAGAGGCTGGGGTGTAGGTTCACCTTCCAGCAGGACAGCAATCCTATACATATGGCTAAAGCTATAATGGAATGGTCTACATCAGAGCATATTCATGCATTAAAATGGCCCTGTCAAAGTCCAGACCTAAATACCATTGAGAATCAGTGGCAGGACTTGAAAATTGCTGTTCACAAACATTCAAAAAACAATCTGACTGAGCTAAAGCTATTTTTCAAAGAAGAATGTGTAAAAATTCCAGCCTGTACAGTGAAAAGCTGGTAGTTTTAGGAGTATGAGTACTTTTGCAACCCAATGTATATGTGACCTCCACAATCTATCTCATGAACTAAATGATTGTTTTAGGGTTTTCAATTGAGAAATCAACCAGCTTCACCTCCTATGACTAAGGAGACCATGTCTCTAAAATGCATCAGCCTATTTTTACTCTGTTAACCCTGTAATGTGTTTTTCTGAGTTTGTGGTCGTCCTCATGGATGTTATTTTTTAATTATATTGAATAAAGGAATGTTTTAAAATACATTTCCTGCAGAGTTGAAGCGGGCTTATTTTTCAATTGAAAACACAGCATTAGGTGAGGAAGTGCCTCCTTTTCTTGGACTGCGCTCCCTCTGCAAGAGAATCCACACAGGGTGAGCGAATCATCTTCCTTCATATGATTGTTTTAGGCTAAGTTCACACGGCTTATTCACGCCATAATTGCGGGACGGATTTCGCCCCGCAATTACTGCGTGTGCCATGGGGCGGAGCGGGGGGGGGGGGGGCGATAGCTCGCCGGCCCCATAGTCATCCATTATCCACGGTGCGTATCCCACCGGGATAATGTGCATGTCACTTGGGGAGGGGAGACGAGATCCATAGTTCTCTATGAGAACTGTGGATTACCGTAATGCCTGGGACGGATTTCAGCCGTATTGAAGCGCAATACGGCACGCAATACGGCTGAAATCCGTCCCAGAATCAGCCGTGTGAACATGCCCTTAGGGCACATTCTAAATATTGTCATGGAGCCCTTAATTAGCTGATGGGAATGGTCTGATGACAAAAAGACCAATACCTTCCTTGTACTACCTTGATTTATTTCCTGTCAGTTTCATGACTTTAGTCTGAAGTATCGTTTTTCCTTATCTATTTGGTTTTAATCTCACTGCCCATACATAACAGCAATGATAAAATGTATCCTGGTAGCTTCAATCTTGTAGAAAGCCTTAACATCATGTAGTGCTGGAAAACGTTCATTGCAATTCAGTCAGTGGTCTGTCTGAAATACAGAAATACATGATTCATACAAATTATATAAGACTTTCAATAAAACATCACCAATGGAACATTATTGATGAAGAGTCTATTAAGTGATATAAATTGACATTGGCCTCCGAACTGTACAAAATAAATGGCTTTACATGTAAAAAGTCTTGTAGTTTAAAATTAAGGGATATCAAATCTACTCGATATTCATGTGGAATAGTTGAGGCTAAAATAAAAATATTCACTTAACACACAAAATAAAATGTAAATTTTGCTTAAAGGAAACTATATAAAATGAAATATTTCATATGATTTGGGGATTTTTAGACTGACAGTCTCCAGTTCTCCTTGCTCTTCATAATACTTGTAGAAATGGAAATTCTATCATCAACTAAGCAATAATAATCTGCTTCACTGACAGCTGAAAACGTCCCTACAAAAGTTACTTCTAATTGTCTCATGATGAGTGAATAAGCAAACCGGCAATGTCAAGTAAACTCTATCAATTCAGTGGTATAGAATGCCAAGAGCAAGACCTAGAAATGATGCAAACCTCCAGCAGCAAGCAATCAGTGATATTAGCAATGACAAATAACTTATATAATGTATGATAAATCCAGTGTGTACAATGATAACAGTGCTTACAATGTAATTGTAAAAGGAAGTGCACAGGTTCTAGACAGATACAATCCTCAACATTGAAATTGCAATACCAAGAAGGACAAGTCGTAATGTTATGCCAATTATAGAAGTAGCACTTATCGCTTAAAGGGAACATGTCGCATAGGTTATGCCCCCCTTTCTGAGGTCAGCACAAGCTAGTGTCAGACCTGCAGTTTCCAGCACTGTGTCCCTTATTCTGTAAGATGCTGTAGTTTTTGAGTATTTAGTGCTCAAATCTGCAGTTTTCAGCCAGAAAAGAGTAATTCAAAGAGTTTTTTTCAAACTCCGCCCACCTGAGGCTAGCCCCGCCCACCTCAACTGATAAACCTATTACTTTGAATAGGTAGAACCATGTGAATAACTGCCAGGTGGGCGGGGCTAGCCTTTGGTGGGCGGGGCCATCACCTGCTCAAGAATAAGATTTAAGGGGTAAATGCTCTAAAACTGCAGCATCTAAGGGACACAGTGCTGGAAATAGCATGTCTGTCACTAGCTTGTGCTGTCCTCAGCAAGGGGGGCATAACCTACGTGACAGGCTCCCTTTTTTAGTCTGCAAATGATCACATTTTCAACCACCTAGCACCAATCTGTGGCATATGGGGGTAGGGCACAAAGCCAAAATGAAAGCAATGTTTTTAGCCACATGAAATCTCAACAATTGGATCGGGTGATGTGGGATGACTATGTGATGCCTTCTGCTCGCCCACAGGCTTGTCATTGCCACTTGTTGAAAACTGAGGGGGACAGAGTCCTTAAACTAAAAGATCATTCTACAGCAGAAGAATTATTCATGGCACTTACCCCTTCTTCCTTTCAATCTTTATTTCATAAAAAACATTCGGGAGCTGACACAAACGTGGCCACGTGGAAGAAGGGGTGAGTGCCGTGAACAATTCTTCTGCTATCGAATTGCAATTGAATTTTTATTTTCACTGAGCACCAGCCAGACTTAAGTGAGACAGATATCCTATGTTGAAAATCTTTGATGTCAGATGTGAACGTGTAGATCGGTGCCATCCAGATTATGACTTAAACTAAAAGATCTTGGTTTCTTAATCTGAAGTACAATAAACAATTCACACAGACTTATCTCATTACTTATATTCTTTCAGTATTTACAAAACTTCAATAATACAATTCACTGATTTCAGAGATAAATAAAGTAAGGAAAAACCTGGAGGTACTTTTAGTCCATCATTTCAATGGATTTTCAGCAATGAAATCATTCCTTAAAGCTGTAGAGCTGGCAGGAGCATCAGCTTGCTTACGAATCATCTGATTGGAAGAATAATGTGTAGGGATGCATTCTACACTGCAAGTGAAATTGGATGTCCCATCCCAAGCCAAGGGCGGCAAACAGTATTGATATAAAAAATCAGAAGGGATTTGCTCAGCAATGGACTACGAGCCAGACGTCCAGCTACAGGTGTTCTATTGACCTCATGATACCACTGTCATGGAAAACATGGCGCACAACAAGACAGTAATGGAGGCTGGAATGGAGGTCTGTCTGGTTTTGTCTCAGATGCAGTGATAGTAGGAGATTGATCTGGAAAATGCCATGAACAGGCTTTTACAAAGGAACATGACACTGGTCTTTATCCTGGGATAATGGTATGACTATTTGTCCAAAATGTCAACAAGACTTTGCCATGCCACATGTTGCTTATGCTACTGCGAGCAGCTTTGGTGACCTAATCATGTTACCACGTAGTCTCATTTTGAGCATATCTTACCTGCCATTGGTTGGCAATTATAAATGAAGCTGCCAATAGCCAGTCTTGATGATTTGCCCAAGTGCGTTTAGTGTGGCATAACATTCCTCAGACAACCATTAATAACCTCAGTGATAGCATGTAAGTGTGCGTATTTCTGCGCTTGGCGCTCATACGGGATACTGAATGAATTATCTTTTTTATTATTTGCATATCATTAACATGTCTAAGGTTCCTGCAATTTCTATTATTCCAAGACTTTTCCTTCTTGGTGTTATTAATTTAATGTTAAGAAGTATGGACGGATAGACAGACAGATAGGAATAAGGATATGTGTATAAGATGTGCCCATTAGAAAACAATGCAATTTATTTTTCTTCTTTGCCTTTTTAAACTTTTTTGAGCAATAATGCATTCATTCATATTTTAACTTTCTAACTTTTCACTTGTTTATTCTCTATCCAACATGTGAGGAATTGTGATTAAATTAGCTCTTGCAGATGCAGACAATTATTTACACAGAAGCCACATTAGAAAGGTAAATGTAGAGTATGCTATCGTATAGAAACTGACTGAGTTTGAGTTCGTCTGACTGACTGGTTGAATATTTCCAGCTAATTGCCTGTCAGATCTAATGGCCAGACATAAAATAACACAGAAATACAATTATCTGGCTAGTAAATTATTAAAAAAGAAAAAAATATGTCAAATCAATGTACATGATGCTTGACTGATGGATATAGACTTGGCTTTATCTGACACTGAAATATGAATATTGTTTATCCTTATACATGTTCTCACCATACATTAAAATAATTGATGCAGCCAACATGTAATTTGTTATCAAGGGTACTATGGCGGCCACATAATGTGTATTTATAGTACATATTCCATTGTCCTAGGCCAACAGATATATATTAAAAATTAATATGTAGTGCAGTGGTCAGACTTACATAAGAGTGCACGAGGACAGTAGTCAGTTTTCATGAAATAAAGGCTTTTATTTGAAGTACCAAAAATTTGCAAACACAATACTAGCAAATTGCTTAGCATTTAGATCCACGTAGGCAAGAATATAACTCCTTTTTTGGCAGTAATCAACAACCTAAAGTGGAGTCTACCGATGTGCTCAGGTCCTCAGATACAGCACTCACTTAAAATGTTCTGATTTTGTTCACAAAGATCAATCCCCCAGACTTCCTGCCCCAAAGCTGCCTTTTATTTGGCTGGTAAGACCTGGGCTGGAGTATTGGGGGGACCTTTCCCACCCAAGTTTCTTGGGGGCCACTCCATAAAAAACCCGACCCAGACTACTAATAAGAAAACTTGCTCAGCAGCAATACTTATTGCTGGCACCATACTACTGGGTTTTTATAGCACCGAGGCCAGCCCCCTTTGGGTGATAAATACCTTCCCGTCCTATGACGAAACCTCTGACCTTCCTACAATATATATATTATTATATATATATATATATTATATATATATATATATTATATAAAAAATTTATATATATATATATTATATATATATTAACCCCCCAAAAACAACTATGAATATTAAAATTACCCATTAAAGTACATCAGAAACAGCAATGATATATGTAATCCCTAGCCAACTAGCAATAACTCCTAAGCCTATTTCACCTAAAAGGAATTATCATTCTCATTAACATTAACCCTGAACTACTCTACTTAAAAACTTAATACTGCTATGCATGTTTGATTACTGTATAAAGTGAAGGCTACATTTCTAAGCTCTATTTCAGGCACCAAAGTATTTGGAAACCTTACTGCAAATCTTACATTTGCCCCCTGTAGGCAAGGGTTAACTGATTGTTTGGGTATCAAAAGGGTCTACTGTCCTAAGGGTGATACAGCACTTACTTAAAATGGTTTTCTTGCCACAAAGATCATATCTCTAATGATGGGGACAGTGAAAATAAGCACTTTTGCGACTGGTTTGTATTATCTAAATCACTTAGTATAGCAGATATGAGCTAATATGTGCGTCTATAGCTAATTCTGCAGCAAGTGGTCGGGCCACACCCCCTTTATGTGATTGGCTGCCTGATATTTCATTCAGCCCTGTTGGGATACGCCCCATGGATGGGACATGCCCCCCTGTTGTGATTGGCTGCCTGCACTCTGTGCTTACTCCCTTCTGAGCTGTGTAATTGAAAGTGAAAATAGTTGCCTCAGCTTTCTATACTGACTGTGTCTGTATAATAAAGGCTCTCTGAGCTCCACTATGCTCCTCTCCCAGCCCTATGTGAAGGATCTGGGCAATTTCTGAGTCTAGCTGCTAGATTCACTCTTCCCACTCATATAACACAGCCTTATACATTCTGCTCCCCTCTATCCCTTCAAAGGTAACAATGGTCATTATGGCCAAACAGTTAAATTTTAGTTTCGTCAGAACATGTCTCCAAAATGTAGGTCTTTGTTCCTGTGAGCATTTACAAACATTAATCTGGCTTTTATATGTTTCTTTTGGAGTAATGGCTTCTTCCTGGCAGAGTGGCATTTCAGCCCACCTTGCTACTGTACTCGTTTATCTCTGGATAATGACACAATTTTACCAGCTTACACTAGCATCTTCACAAGGTCTTTTGCTTTTCTTCTTGGGTTGTTATGCATATGTTGGACCAAAGCACAATCATCTCTTAGACACAGAACCACCTCTATTCTGAGCAGTATAATAGCTGGACATTCCCATATTATTTGTATTTGCATATAATTGTTTGTACAGATGACCGGGGCACCTTCACATATCTGGAAATTGCACCCAAGGATGAACCAGACTAGTGCAAGTCCACATTTCTCTTCCTGATATCTTGGCTGATTTTTTTTAAGACTTGACCATGATGTTACACACAGAAGCAGTGTGTTTCTGGTGTGCTTTGAAAAACATCCACAGATGTGTCTCTAGTTAACTCAGATGTTGCCAATAAACCAAGCTTCCAAATCTTCCAGAAGCTTCCAAAGACATGATATCATCATATATGCTGTCCCAAATTGTTTAAAGGCATAGTGATCCTAGTGTATGTAAACTTTGATTTTGCAGAAAGCAATAAAAACGCCTTAAAAAATCTCTTTCCTTATTCTGGCATTTGGCAAATAAAAATAATTTTGGTTCCTAATTGATCTCAACAGGTAAGGTTTATTCTGATTCAGATAGTGAGGAAAACATGCATATGTGTCTTTTTATATAGTGTATGTAAAAATCTGGTTTCAACTGTACATGCTGCTCAGACTTAATGTGTTATCCCAGCTCAAGTGTATCATACTTATAGTGGTTGACGAGAAGCCCAATATTGCGTGGAGCTTGAACACCTCTCAATCTAACTCAGTCTTGAAGGAAATTGGTCTGCATGGAAGCCAAGGAGTAAGTGCTCTTTTCACAAGCATTGTAAGCTATACAGGACAATCATGGAAATCCATGAACAAGCAAATAAGCAAATTCTCCATTATCCATAAGAGTTGCACAGAACTCACTTATTTCAACTTGTATTGTCTGCCACACTATGCCGCTCACTACTGTAAATTCTGCTCTATCTGTATCAGGAATTTCAGGGACCCATACAACTAAAGCATCCCCCTGCCCATTACCAATTCCTATTTTACACCATTGTCAGAAAGCCCCTTTAAAAAAAAAAAAATGATCAGAGCCCCTTTCAGCAGTACTGCTATCAATGCCCTGATGGCTTCCCTGATTCCAATGCAATGTAAGATCTAATGGCTAGACATAAAATAACACAGAAATAAAATTACATATTTCTCCTGGATCTCTACAGTGGAATTTGAACTAGAAAACAAGGTGGACATAAAAAGTAAACTTGTATATGAGTATATGCTAGGATTTAAATAGCCCTTATGCCCACAGATGTCTGTGAAGAGGAGATGAGTAGGGAGCTAAATGGATACAGGAGAAATGAGGCACATAGACTGGGCTAAAAGCTGATTCACTGCAAGGGCCATTTCTAGGGGTCAGCATGGTGGGCTATCACCAAGGGCAGCATTTTTATTGAGAAATAGGGGGTGCCATTGGGATGTAAATGTTACTTACCACTTCCTGATCTGCATGGTATATGTACGGCACTGGCATTATGTGGGCTCAGGGGCTGAGCTTTCACTATCTTCAGAAGGAGACGACTGTTATATACAGCCAGGCTTCTGATGCACCTGTTATTTAACCTGGATATTTAACCACCAAGATGCTACAGTATGATCTCTAAATAACAATCATACAGTTACCAAATAATGCACCTATACATAAAGTAAATATACCATACTTATTATTTTTACTAAAAAAAAATACCACAATCTTAAGACACAATAATATTACTGATTAAGGACCAAATAATACTGACAAATTTGACCATCACATGTGATTACAGGTTGCATGCAGGCACTTTGCAGAAATTTAAGTGAAAACACTGCAGTTACAATCAGTAACTCACAGGTGACGTCTTCTCTAATGAATTGTTCACTCTTCTTTCTCTTCTCCATCCAGTCCAGATCGCCATGATAACTGCTCCTGGCCACAACTTATCTCTGCAGAATTTACCACACAAAAATTTTAGAATCCTCACTTTTTGAAAGAGGGGAGAATATACCTCCTGTGAACGCGCATACAATTGAAAAGACCATCAGCGCTCCAGTTCCCACCGCAGATTGCTGGTTCGGAGCAGCATCAGTTTTATTAGGGGTACAAGTGACACCCTTGCCACAGCCAATAGCAATTGCTTATCAAGTGGTTGGCATAGGGAGAAAACTCCACTGTCATCTAATGGCATCCCCATGATGTGTTAGCAGGGTACTGCCGGTTGCCATGAAAACTGGAAGCAAATTAACAGCCTCCAAATTGTCTGTTATGGAGGCCTGTTAGGTCCTGCTTAAAGGCAACGTCAATAAGGCTGAATGACAATTACATATACATTGCAGTTCAGTAATGTACTGCAGTGTATTATCATAGCAATTGAGTGGTCGCAAATAGAAAATGTGTAAAAAGTCAAAATGTATTAAAAAATAAAACACAAAACCCTCTTTTCCACATTACAAATGCATAATATAGAAAAAAAATGAAAAAGTACTTGTTTAGTATCACCATGTTTGTGATGATCCCCGCTGAACAACTAATATGTTTTTGAACCGAGACAATGAATGCTTTAAAGAAATAAATAAGTAAAAGGATGCAAGAATTGTAGTTTTTGTTCATTCTGCCTCACAAAAAATTGAAAAAAGTTTTGAAAAGTTATATATAAACCCCAAAGTGGTACAAATGAAAACATCAACTCACACCATGAAAAAAGCTACAATACATGTGTTAGGGCTGGGCAGCGCTCGGTTTGCAGGGAGCAAGAGTCTGCAGCAGCTGATCAGCAACCCCACCCTGATAGACAGTCTGCTGGGAGCTGTGTGAGTGACAGAGGTCCAGCCACTCCTGACAGGGGGCGTGTCGCACCAACCAATGGGAGGACCCGGAGGCTGCTCCAATCAGCTACAGGGGCAGTATCCGGGAAACATTTAAACTCTCTACTAGCTGAGTGCTGCGCCTGTGAAATTCTCCTGGCTGCCTGATTACTGTTTTGTATTTGCTTCTCTGTGTACCAGACCTCGGCTTGTTCTCCTGACCCCGGCTTGTCTTCTGATTTTGTACCTCGCTCCTGTTTGTGTTTGACCTCGGCTTGTTTTCGTTTATCCCTCTGGTTCTGATTTGTGGCTTGGTGTTCCTGATTTGATATTGACCCGGACTGTTTGACTTTTCTTCCTCCTGATGGGCCCCCGCACTCTAGCAGCGCAGGGACTGTTGCCCAGTTGACTCTGCCGCCTAGGGCAGCACGTCAAGTAGGCAGGGACAGTGGGCTGGGTTCCAGTCACGGCTCACTGTACCTCACTTGACGTGACAACATGGCTATGTCAGCAGAAAACCAAAAAAGTTATGGCTCTCAGAACATGTTAATACAAACCATAATTTTTTTTTTTATTTTTTTTTTAAGTGTTTTATCATATAAATGTAGTGAAATATAAAAAATCCATATAAATTTGTTATCGCTGTCATTGTAAAGCAGTACCAGGATTGCTATATTTTAACAATGAAAAGGAGAAAACTGAAACTAGTTATTTTTTTAGAAGGATTTTGAAAGCATAACATCACTTTTAAAAAACTTCAGACATGTCATGGTGACATTTCAAAAGTTTTGATTGTTGAAGGTTCTGACGCCGAGACCCCATTGATCGCTAAAACATAGGGACAGAAGCATTTAATTTAGCAGTGTCTTTCCCCGCTAGTTGATGACGTCCACACAGACTTTCTGTAAGCCTGTCTTTATCTAGCAAGAAGAGAAAGCACGTCTAAGGCCCAATTCAGATCAAGTTTTGGCTCACAGTATCCAAACCAACTTTGAATATTGAAATTTTAACACCAAGAAGGAAAAGTCATGGAAATATGAAATTCCCAGGATCAATACACATGTAAATGATATGCAAATGATAAAAAACAGAAGCAAAATATTCAAAACATCTTGATTTATTCAGTATCAAGTATGAGTGCTATGTAAAGTAATACACACATTTAAATACTTGGCATGCTACCAATAAGGTTATGAAAGGTTGCCTGAGGAATGTTATGCCACACTTAATGCACTTGGGCAAACAATTAAGATTGGCTGCTGACATTTCCCTACACAATCACCAAACAAAGGCATCCCAGATGTGCTCGAGGGGAGACAAGTCCAGAGATGCTGCAGTCCATAGTGGAAAATTTAGGCAATGCAGGCCTCTCATATTATCATGAGAAACTGTGGCATGGTATTGTCCTGTTAAAAAACAGCTCTTGTGACACTTTGGAGAAATGGCCATACCATGACATTCCTTTGACTTTTCATGGGCATTGCTCATGTGGTCTCCAGACCAATCTCTAGGTATTATTATGTCTAAGACAAAAGCATAACTAATTGCTAAAAAGCACAGGTAACTATTGCAGCCTCTATTGCCATCTTTCTCTGCACCATTGAGAGCAGTGGTGTGAATTCAATGGAGCACTTGTGGTTGGGTATCTGGCTCATACCCCAATGTCTGGGTATCAACATTGTTTGCAGTACAGAATGGATCACTACACACTCTTCTTCCAATCAGACAATTCATCTGTGTAGAGGTTTATCTCTTCACACTTCTGCCTGTTATTCTAATTCATTGTTGTTCTCCCTACCACTGGGACACACAACATTGAACAGTGCTGACATCTCAACCTACGTATGAAGCGATCTGCTGCAGTGATAAACTAATGTCCCTCAGATCAAGGCTTCTTTCCTTCTCAATTTAAGACAAGTGGTGATAACTGGTATATTGACAAACTGGAGCCATTGCACAGTCATCACGCATCACTTTTAGTGCTTTATGTGGCTAAAAATGTTGCTTTCAATTTGGCTCTTATGATGCAGATCAAGAGCTAGGTGCTTGACAATGTAGCCATTTGTAAATCTTATCTACATCTGCTATTTCCACGATTGACATAACTTTACGGCTAGTGATGAGCGATTACGTTGACTATCGTCATCGGGTCGATAGTCGATATCGGCAATTATCAAGAAAATATCCGATAGTCGATAATAGATTATCGCCGATCACCATTAAAGTCTATGGGAGAGCAACAACACCTTCATTCTTACACCCAAACAGGGCTGGAGTAGCTGGAATAAACATCCACAACAGCGGACTGGATACGTGCTACATCTTAGGCAACACACTTAGGTTATAAAAGCCACAGAAAAAAACTCACACCATTCACTATCCCTGTCTTGTACCACAGCATGAGCCCCAAACCTGCATGACCCCAGATTAAAAAGTGCCGGAAAAAGGAGTCTTTCAACCACCATTTTATTATCACTGGACATTGAATATCCCTGTCTGGGCAAAAGCATGAGCCCCGAACCTGCATGACCCCAGATTTAAAAAGTGCCGGAAAAAGGAGTCTTTCAACCACCATTTTAGTTTCAACTGGACATTGACTATACCTGTCCTGGGCCACAGCATGAGCCCCAAAACCTGCATGACCCCCCATTTAAAAAGTGCCGGAAAAAGGAGTCTTTCAACCACCATTTTAGTTTCAATGGACATTGACTATACCTGTCCTGGGCCACAGCATGAGCCCCAAACCTGCATGACCCCCAGATTTAAAAAGTGCCGCAAAAAGGAGTCTTTGAACCACCATTTTAGTTTCACTGGACATTGACTATATCTGCCCCTGTACCGCAGAATGCCCATTAAACCTGTCTGACCACAGATTAAAAAAGTGCGGGGAAAAGGGTCTTTGAACCACCATTTTATTTTTCACTGGACATTGACTATACCTGTCCTGGGCCACGCATGAGCCCCAAACCGGGTCTGACCCACAGTTTAAAAAAGTGCCGGAAATAGGAGTCTCTCAACCACCATTTTAGTTTCATGGGACATAGGACTATTCCCTGTCCTGAGCCACAGCATGAGCCCCAAACCTGCATGACGCCCAGATTTAAAAAGTGCCGAAAAAGGAGTCTTTCAACCCCCTATTTATTTTTCACTGGACATTGACTATATCTGTCCTGTACGCAGAATGCCCCCTGAACCTGTTTGCCCCCACACATCACAAAGTGGCACTATGCTATTTTGTACAGTGACTGTCATTTAGTATATTTTTTGGTAACTGACATTTGTTTACAGAATTTATTTAGGGAAGTTTTACTTATAGTTTTACATTAATATCATTTTGCTTTTTTTCAAGTGTGATAACATACAACATACACCCCTCCCTGCAGTTTTTAAAGGTATTTTTTACACGTGGTATATTGACAAACTGGAGCCATTGCACAGTCATCCCGCATCACTTTTAGTGCTTTATGTGGCTAAAAAATGTTGCTTTCAATTTGGCTCTTATGATGGGAGATCAAGAGCTAGGTGCTTGACAATGTAGCCATTTGTAAATCTTATCTACATCTGCTATTTCCACGATTGACATAACTTTACGGCTAGTGATGAGCGATTACGTTTTTACTATCGTCATGGGTCGATAGTCGATATCGCAATTATCAAGACAATATCCGATAGTCGATAATAGAATAACAGCCGATCACCATTAAAGTCTATGGAGAGCCCAACAACACCTTCATTCTTACACCCAAACAGGGCTGGAGTAGCTGGAATAAACATCCACAACAGCGAACTGGATACGTGCTACATCTTAGGCAACACACTTAGGTTATAAAAGCCACAGAAAAAAACTCACACCATTCACTATCCCTGTCTTGTACCACAGCATGACCCTTAAACCTGCATCACCCACAAATTAAAAAGTGCCAGAAGGCAGTATGATTTGAACCATCATTTTACTTGAACTGGACATTGGACATTGAATATCCCTGTCCTGGGCCACAGCATGAGCCCCAAATCTGCATGACCCCCAGATTTAAAAACTGCCGAAAAGGAGTCTTTCAACCACCATTTTAGTTTCACTGGACATTGACTATACCTGTCCTGGGCCACAGCATGAGCCCAAAAATGCATGACCCCCCGATTTAAAAAGTGCCGGAAAAAGGAGTCTTTCAACCACCACTTTAGTTTCACTGGACATTGACTATACCTGTCCTGGGCCACAGCATGAGCCCGAACCTGCATGACCCCCACATTTAAAAAGTGCCGGAAAAAGGAGTCTCAACACATTTAGTTTCCA